>JBBDGP010002998.1:0-82500 GCA_037952835.1 Lithobates septentrionalis
TTTTTGAATTGAATTGAGCAAGAGAGGGAGAGAGAGAGAGAGAGAGAGAGAGAGAGAGAGAGAGAGAGAGCAAGAACGAGAGAGGAGAGAGAGAGAGACAGAGAGAGAGAGAGAAGAGAGAGAGAGAACGAGAGAGAAGAGAGAGAGAGAGAGAGAGAGAGAGAGGAGAGAGAGAGAGAGAGGAGAAGAGGAGAGAGAGAGAGAGAGAGAGAGAGAGAGAGAACAAGAACGAGAGAGAGAGAGAGAACGAGAAAGAACAAGAGAGAAAGGAGAGAGAACTCTACATGACACTGAGGTGAAGTTCCTGCTGTATGCGGATGACCTCCTACTTTGTCACCAACAGAGAAAGGCCTACAAGACAGCCTGGAAGTGCTGGAGAAATACAGTGCCACATGGGCACTACCAATCAACTCAAGTAAAACAAAATCATGGTGTTTCAAAAGAAAGGGGGAGGGGAGAGAGAGAGAGAGAGAGAGAGAGAGGGAAGAGAGAGAGAGAGAGAGAGAGAGAGTGAGAGAGAGAGGGGGGGAGGGGGAGAGAGAGAGAGAAGAGGGGGAATGAGAGAGAGAGAGAGAGAGAGAAGAAGAGAGAGAGAGGCACAAGAGAGAGAGAAGAGAAGAGAGAGAGAGAAGAGAGAGAGAGAGAATGAGGAGAGAGAGAGAGAGAGAGAGAGAGAGAGAGAGAGAGAGAGAGAGAGAGAGAGAGAAGAGAGAGAGAGAGAGACAGAGACAGAGAGAGAGAGAGAGAGAGAGAGAGAGGAGAGAGAGAGAAGAGAGAGAGGAGGGGGGAGAGAGAACGAAGAGAGAGGGGGAGAGAGAACGAGAGAGAGAGAGAGAGAGAGAGAGAGAGAGAGAGAGAACGAGAGAGAGGGCACAGAGAGAGGAGAGCGAGAGAGAGAGAAGAGAAGAGAGAGAGAACGAGAAGAGGAGAGAGAGAGAGAGAGAGACTGAGAGAGAGAGAACGAGAGAGAGAGAGAAAACGAGAGAGAGAAGAGCCAAGAGAGAGAGAGAGAGAACGAGAGAGATAGCGAGAGAGAGAGACCAAACTGACTGCTGTGGAACTTTCCAACAATCCTAATGCCGCGTACACACGACCGGACTTTACAGCATACTTGGTCGTCGGACAATTCGATCGTGTGTGGGCTCCAGCGGACTTTTTTTCCCCAAAAGTTTGAGACCCTAGAAATGAAACATGTTTCAAATCTTTACGATGGACTCGAGTCCGGTCGAAAAATCCGCTCGTCTGTATGCTAGTCCGACGGACAAAAACCGACGCTAGGGCAGCTATTGGCTACTGGCTATCAACTTCCTTGTTTTAGTCCGGTGTACGTCATCGCGTACAAATCCGTCGGAGTTTGGTTGATTGTGTGTAGGCAAGTCCGTTCATTCGGAAAGTCCGTCGGACAAGGTCTGCCGTAAAGTCCGCTCGTGTGTACGCCGCATCAGGCTTTGTTCACTTTTTATAAAAAAAATAAATAAAAATTAAAAAAATGTAGCAATGCTGATCTCATGATTAACCACTTCAACCTCGAAATGTTTACTGTAAAACATATTGAAAAAAAGGACCTCTTATGCCGCGTACACACGGTCGGACTTTCCGGCATACTTGGTCCGGCGGACCAGAGTGTGCCGGACAATCCGCCCGTGTGTGGGCGCCGGCGGACTTTTCCGGCGGACTTTTTCCCAAAAGCCCACCGGACCTAGATTTGAAAAAAGTTTTAAATCTTTCCGCCGGACTCAGTTTCGGGCGGAAAGTCCGCTCGTGTGTGTGCTAGTCCGACGGAAAGCCCGCTCGTGTGTAGGCTGGTCCGACGGACCAGATACAACACGAGGGCAGGGTATTGCATCTCGCGCTCGCTGCAATAGGAAAAACGTTTAGGGGGCGTGGTCACTGGGTGATGTTGACCACGCCCCCTAAAACGTCACAGTCCCAGCATGCCCAGGGACTGTGACATCAAAAGGGGGCGGGGTCTCCGCCTATATAAGTCACAACGCAGCCCTCGGAGAGCAGTCCAGCCGGAGAGAGCGTCGTGTCAACATCTGGGGAAGAGAAGAAGCCCAGAAGTCCGGACCTCTGCTGGCAAGAGAGCTACCTGAACACAGCAGAGGAGCCGGCCGAAGAACTGGAGAGAAGAGAGCGGAGAAGAACCAACCGGACGCCGGGAGAAGATGAAGCGGAGGGACCCCCGAAGCCGGAAGAAGACCCCCGAAGCCGGAGGAAGATCCCCCCGGAGCTGTTTAATAAAATATTTTAAAAACCTGTGTAGTGTGTTTTATTACTTACACTTTTTTCATAGGTGAATGGGTAGGAGTACCATGTACCCCATACTCATTCACATAGGGTGGGGGGCCGGGATCTGGGGGCCCCCTTATTAAAGGGGGCTCCCAGATTCCGATAAGCCCCCGCCCGCAGACCCCGACAACCAACGGCCAGAGTTGTCGGGAAGAGGCCCTTGTCCTCATCAACATGGGGGCAAGGTGCTTTGGGGTGGGGGGGGCCCACAGGGCGCCCCCCTCCCCCAAAGCACCCACCCCCCATGTTGAGGGCATGCGACCTGGTACAGTTCAGGAGGGGGGGGGCGCTCGCTCGTCCCCACCCCCTTTCCTGACCGGCCAGGCTGCGTGCTCGGATCGGGGTCTGGTATGGATTTTAGGGGGGACCCCACGCCGTTTTTTCGGCGTAGGGGGTTCCCCTTTATAATCCATACCAGACCTAAGGGCCTGGTATGCACCGCGACGGGGCTCGCAAGGTGTCAATCTCGCCGATAAAAGCAGCAAGATTGACATCCTTTGCTAGTCCCGTCGCACCTGAGTCACGTTCAAAATGAACGGACTTGTCCGTGTGTGGGCAAGTCTGTTCATTCTGAAAGTCCGCCGGAACTCCGGCGAAAGTCCGTCGGAAAGACGGGCGGACTTAGCCCGCCGGAAAGTCCCGGCGTGTGTGGGCAAGTCCGTCCGTTTTAAAGTCCGGCGCACCTGGCGGACAAAGTCCGTCGGAAAGTGTGCCGGACCAAGTAGGATAGAAAGTCCGACCGTGTGTACGCGGCATTAGACTTTAACCACTTGACCTCTGGAAGATTTACCCCCCTTCCTGACCTTATTTTGCAATGCGGCACTGCGTTACTTTAACCGGTTGCTTAGGGGGCACCTAAACCCCCCTCCTGCCCAGACCAATTTTCAGCTTTTAGTGCTGTCACACTTTTAACCAAAATATATTTGCGGTCATATAACACTATACCAAAATTAAATTTTTATAATTTTATTCCCACAAATAGAGCTTTCTTTTGGTGGTATTCGATCACCTCTGGGGTTTTTTATTCTTTGTTAAAAAAAATTAAAAAAGACCGAAATCTAAAAAATAAATACAAAACCGTTTTATATTTTGGTTATAAATTTTGAAAACAGGTCATTTTTCTCCTTCATTGATGTACGCTGATGAGGCTGCACTGATGGGCACTGATAGGCTGCACTGATGAGGTGACACCTGTGGGCATTGATAGGTGGCACTGAAGGGCACTAATAGGTGGCACTGATGGGTGGCACTGATGAGTGGCACTGATAGCTGGCACTGATGGGCACTGATGGGTGGTAGTGATTGGCACTGATGGCCATTGATAGGTGGCACTGAAGGGCACTAATGTGCGGCACTGGTAGGTGGCACTGATAGCTGGCACTGATGGGCACTGATGGGTGGCAGTGATGGGCACTGATCAGCACTGGTAGGTGACACTGATAGACAGCACTGCTAGGTGGCACTGATGAGGCACTGATTGGCACCACTGGTGGGCACTGAGTCGTGGCACTGTGTGGGCACTGAGTCGTGGCACTGTGGGCACTGGAAGGTGGCACTGGCAGGCGATACTGGTGAGCACAGATGAGGCAGCTTCGCCTCTTCCTCTTCGCCTCTTCCTTCCGATGTCCCTTGCACAGAAGCCGGTGATGGGCTTTTATTTTCTCCTCATGCTGTTAGCATGAGAAGGAAAAAAAAAAACGATTACCGATCTTGTTTACATCACGTGATCAGCTGTCATTGGCTGACAGCTGATCACGTGGTAAGGGGCCGGGATCGACATCTTACTTCGATCTGTGATCACCCGAGTCTCATAGACTCGGTGATCACAGCGCGCGCCATGATGGGGGCGCGCGGGGAGCGTGCAAAGTGGAGGACGTCTATTGGCAAAGTAGATCCGTGCTGTAGCCGTCATTCGGCTATAGCGCGGAACTGAAGGGGTTAACTGACAATTGCACGGTCGTGCGACGCTGTACCCGAACAAAACTAAATGTCCTTTTTTTTCCCCACAAATAGGAGTTTTCTTTTGGTGCTATTTGATCACCTCTGCGGTTTTTATTTTTCTTCATTCCAAATTTGTTTTTTTTTAACAAATGTTGACAAATTTGTTAATTCGGAAATATCCAAAATTAATGAAAACCCGTTTAATGAATTTTCCCGAATATTTGTATATTCTTAATTTAATAAATTTGCAAATTCGTAAATTTTTAAATTCGAAATCCGAAAATTCGAATATCTGAAATAATAACTACTGTAATAATAACTTAACTATTACTAACTATTAAATTATAGGTATTGGAACTTCCTTTCAAATTTGGCTGTTAGTGAACGTAACGAATACGAATTTATCTGAAGTTATGAATTATCCGAAATAACGAATGTCGCATCTAAAGGAATGGAACGTAACGAATTAATATTAATAAGTAGCAATGATAATAATAAAAACTTTTCATTATTATTATTATTATTATTAATAATTTGTTCTGTTCCATTTGTTTAGATGCGGCATTCGTTATTTCGGATAATTCATAACTTCGGATAAATTCGTATTCGTTACGTTCACTAACAGCCAAATTTGAAAGGAAATTCCAATACCTATAATTTAATACAGTTAGTTATTATTAGTTAGTCTTTCAATTTTTTTTCTTTTTGGATTTTCGAATTTAAGAATTTTCAAACTTCCGAATTTTTGAATTACCAAATTTATAGATTTACAAATTGCGATCATAACGAATGACCCGGAAAAAAAACAAACAAACAAAAAAAAAAAACAAATGAAACTAAAACAAACTCAGTGCACATGTCTAGTTTATAGTTACATAGTAGGTGAGGCCGAAAAAAGACACAAGTCCATCAAGTCCAACTTATGTGTGTGATTATATGTCAGTATTGCATATCCCTGTATGTTGCGGTCATTCAGGTGATTATCTAATACTCTCTTGAAACTATCGATGCTCCCCGCTGAGACCACCGCCTGTGGAAGGGAATTCCACATCCTTGCCACTCTTACAGTAAAGAACCCTCTACGCAGTTTAAAGTTAAACCTCTTTTCTTCTAATTTTAGTGAATGGCCACGTGTCTTATTAAACTCCCTTCGGCGAAAAAGTTTTATCCCTATTGTGGGGTCACCAGTACCTAGCTGTACATAGCTGATGGTCAGCCCTCTTGTAATAACAATCGAGCGGCTACGCAGCCACTCGGTTGTTATCTGAAGCATCGAGAGGGGACATCCCTCCCTCCTGCTGCCTTCCTCAGCTCGCCCTGGGCTCTCCTGTCCCACCCGGAGACCCAAATTACTAGCCGACACGTCCACCGGCTGGCCAGAGACCCAAAGAAATCTGGGATCGGCTTTGATTGGGTTTTCGGATGTGGGGACCCGGAAGTGACAACATAACATCCCTTCCGGTTTACTGGAGTCTTAAAGGCGCAGGTTTAAAAAAAAAAAGCTAAGTACTCAAAAACGCCAATCTTGACATTTTAAATGCTTTCACAGGCAAAGGAGGGATTTTGGAAAAAGGTAAACCTCAATAGTGGGATTTTAAAGGCAATTGGGAAAACTATAGAAAGAAGTCTTTATAGAAAAATGAATACAAATTTGAATTTATTTGTACAAAGTTAAAAATAGATAATAATAGAAGATATACAAAAAGGTAATCACACAGGTAACATAATCAAGAATAGTATTTAACAATTGAGGCAAAAACAGTCCGAGGGGTTTTGGGTCTTATAGACCCGGATCTCTCCATAAAGAGGACCTGTCACTACCTATTACTGTCACAGGGATGTTTACATTCTTTGAGACAGCAATAAAAGTTATAATAAAAAAAAAAAATAACACAATAGTGTAAAAAATATATCTATATTGTGGGAGATCAGCTCGTGGGGATCACCTTTTCTGTAAATTAAGGTCGGCATGCAGGCACTTTTTTTTAAAAAAGTCGGGTTGCCAGCTTTATTTAAAAGAGGTTTGCAAAGTCATGAAAAAAAACAAAAACATTAACCCCTTCCCACCGAGCGTACGCAGATGTGCGTACTCGGCTTTCGAGGGGTTTGTACCCGGTAGCTGCAGGTACTGTTTTTTAGAGCGGCCGCTCAGCTGTTATACCGGAGGAGCCGGAGGGGGCGTTCCCCCCTCCCGCCGCCTCCCGCCGCTCTTACCGGGCCTCCCGTTCCACTGGGAGGCCCGATGACCAGTCCCCCGCCATCGGCGGTTAGGGACACACTGGAACGGAGCCGTGAGCGGCTTTGTTCCAGCCTCCTAATTGTAAACACGGAATCAACGTCACAACGTCACTTCCTGTTTACTCGGCTGCCAATGGCGCCGGTTTTAATAAAAATATACAGTATTCAGAATCGCTGAAAACGGCAATCTGAATACTTTGAAGTGCAAAGGAGGGATCGGGGGTCTTTTAGACCCCCGGATCCCTCCATAAAGAGTACCTGTCACCACCTATTACTGTCACAAGGGATGTTTACATTTCTTGTGACAGCAATAAAAGTGATCAATTTTTTTTTTTTTTAAAAACACAATTTATTAATATAAAAATAAATAAAAGAAAAAAGAAAAACATTTAAAGCGCTCCCGTCCCCGCGAGCTCGTGCAGCAAAGAAAACGCATACGGAAGTCGCGCCCGCATATGTAAACGGTGTTCAAATCACACATGTGAGGTATCGCCGCGATCGTCAGAGCGAGAGCAATAATTCTAGCACTAGACCTCCTCTGTAACTCTAACCTGGTAACCGTAAAAAAATTTAGAGCGTCGCCAATGGAGATTTTTAGGTACCGTAGTTTGTCACCATTCCACGAGTGCGTGCAATTATAAAGTGTGACATGTTTGGTATCTATTTACTCGGCGTAACATCATCTTTCACATTATACAAAACAATTGGGCTAACTTTACTGTTTGTTTTTTTTAAAATTCATGAAAGTGTCCCTTTTCCCAAAAAGTTGTGTTTAAAACAGCGCTGCACTAATACCATCTGAGATAAAATATTCCAACAATCGCCATTTTTATTCTCTAGATTCTCTGCTAAAAAAATATATATATATAATGTTTGGGTGCTCTTAGTAATTTTCTAGCAAAAAATATGTATTTTAACTTGTAAACACCAAATGTCAAAAATAGGCTTAGTCATGAAAGGGTTAAAGTAAGTCCTTGCCGTCCGGCGCTAAACTATACAGTAGACTCCTCTCTATACGGTGTGGGGATTGGTCCCCGTCACCCACAAAACATGAGGTAAAGCAAACCTTTTTAAATCCAAACAGAGCTCCTCTCTCTCAGGTTCCCTTCTGAGTCTCAGGCCAGAGCTCTGCTGTGCTCTCTTCCTGCTCATTTAACCACTTGCTTACCGGGCACCTAAACCCCCCCTCCTGCCCAGACCAATTTTCAGCTTTTAGCGCTGTCACTATTTGAACGACAATTACTCAGTCATACAACACTGTACCCAAATGAAATTTTTTATAATTTTCCCCACAAATAGAGCTTTCTTTTGGTGGTATTGGATCACCTCTGGGTTTTTTATTTTTTGTTAAGAAAATTAAAAAATGCCGAATTAAAAAAAAAAATACAAAACCATTTCATATTTTGTTAATACACTTTGCAAACAAGTAATTTTTCTCCTTCATTGATGTACGCTAATGAGGCTACACTGATGGGCACCGATAGGCTGCATTGATGGGCACTGATAAGGCGACACTAATGGGCACTGATGGGTGGCACTGATGGGCAGCACTGAAGGGCACTAATAGGTGGCACTGATAGGTGACACTGATAGTTGGCACTGATGGGCACTGATGGGTGGCCATTGATAGGTGGCACTGAAGGGCACTAATAGGTGGCACTGATAGGTGACACTGATAGTTGGCACTGATGGGCACTGATGGGTGGCAATGATGGGCACTGATGGGCACTGATCGGTGACACTGATAGGCAGCACTGCTAGGTGGCACTGATGAGGCACTGATTGGCACCACTGGTGTCATTGCTAGATGGCACTTGTGGCCATTGATAGATGGCACCGAAGGGCACTAATAGGTGGCACTGATAGGTGACACTGATAGCTGGCACTGATGGGCACTGATGGGTGGCACTAATGGGCACTGATGGGTGGCAGTGATGGGCACTGATGGGTGGCGGTGATGGGCACTGATCAGTGACACTGATAGGCAGCACTGCTGGGTGGCACTGATGAGGCACTGATTGGCAGCACTCCTGGGCATTGATAGGTGGCACTGATTGCTGGCACTTATGTACTGGTGGGCACTGATTGGTGGGCACTGTGGGCACTGATTCGTGGCACTGGTAGGTGGCACTGGTAGGTGGCACTGGCAGGCGGTACTGGTGGGCACATATGAGGCGGCTTCGCCTCTTCCTCTTCGGGACCGATGTCCCTTCAACAGAAGCCGGTGATCAGCTTTTTTTTCTTCTCACGCTTTCAACGTGAGAAGAAAAAAAAAACGATTACCGATCTTCTGTTTACATGACATGATCAGCCGTCATTGGCTGACAGCTGATCACGTGGTAAGGGACTGGGATCGACCCCTTACTCTGATCTGTGAACAGCCGAGTCTCATTGACTCGGTGATCACAGCGTGCCGCGCCCGCCCCTCAGGGGGGCATGGCAAGCGTGCAAAGGGGAGGACGTCTACTGGCAGCCGCCCGTCAAAGCAGATCCGTGCTGTAGCCATCATTTGGCTATAGCGCGGATCTGAAGGGGTTAAAGTCCACCTGAGCAGGGACTCAAGTCGACCACAACATCCAGAGCGGAACCAAGCCAGCCACAGAGGCTGGAAAAACACGGGCCCGATTCCGGTTCAGTCTAAAAATAGACAGTCTTAAAATAGAACGCATGCAAGGTGAAATATATACCGATTATCCATTACCTCACCTTGTATTATACCGTCACAATATATATATATATATATATATATATATATATATATATATATATATATATATATATATATATATATATACATTAATCAAAAACATTTTTTAAAGTGCCCCCATTCCCTGTGCTAGCGCACAAAGGTAAGAGTTTGTGTCGGTCCCGAACACAAGCAAAACCACGCTTTTAAAGGGTCGCCTAGGGATAGTAAAAGGTAGGTCGTTTGTCGCCATTGAGCAGGCGTGCACAATTTTAAAGCGTGACATGTTTGCCATCTATTTACTCTGCATGACATCATCTTTTATACTTTACAAAAAAATTGGGTTATGCATTGTTTTTTTGGGGGTTTTTTTGCATTAACATGTAAAAAAAAGTGTTTTTTTCCCCAAAAAACTGTGTTTGAAAAACCGCTGCGCAAATACCGTGTGACATAAAAAAATTGCAAAACCCACCAATTTATTCTCTAGGGCGTCTGCTTTGAAAAAAATGTATAATGTTTGGGGATTCTAACAAATTTTCTAGCAAAAAAAAAAAAAATGATTTTCACATGTAAACTAAAGGTTCCAGAAAATCCCTGGTCCTCTAGTGGTTATGGAAAAAAATTGCTGTAAAGGCTTTTAAAGAGTGGCCTAGGGATAGTAAAATATAGGTCGTTTGTCGCCGTTGTGCAGGCGTGCACAATTTTAAAGCGTGACATGTTTGGTATCTATTTACTCGGCGTGACATCATCTTTTATACTTTAAAAAAAATTGGGTTATGTATTGTTTTTTTTTTTGTTTTTGTTTTTTGCATTAACATGTAAAAAAAGTGTTTTTTTTCCCCCAAAACCTGTTTGAAAAAACGCTGCGCAAATACCGTGTGACATAAAAAAATTGCAAATCCCACCAATTTATTCTCCAGGTCCTCTGCTTTAAAAAAAAAATGTATAATGTTTGGGGATTCTAACAAATTTTATAGCAAAAAAAACAACAACAAAAAAAAAATGATTTTCACATGTAAACTAAAGGTTCCAGAAAATCCCTGGTCTTCTAGTGTTTATGGAAAAAAAAATGCTGTAACCTCTGAAAATGGTAGTCTCATATGGACACTGACAGACGTAAGGACCGATTGCACAGAGAGAGGCGATGTTTACAAGAAAGCAAGAATCTGTAAGAAAACTAAGAAGGATTTGCGTTGTTCCTGTGAAACGGGATGTGTCAGGTAACGTTCCAAAGATGTGAAAATATGACAATCAGAGAAGTCATTTCCTTTATTTGTGTATATTGTGAGATCGCACATGGGATTCCTGCTATAAACAAAGCTTCTGGGACAGGAAGGGTAAAGACAACCGCCTTCTGATATTCTTTATTAAGCAGCAATTAGCGCAAACTCCGCAAGACGAGACATCTCCGGAAATATCTGAGCAATGGAACGCATAGCGTGGACTCTGCTGCCATCTATGGGATTCTAACTTTTCTCTTCTACTAAATTGAAATCATTTTTATTACAGACGGGTTTTAAGGTTCCAACACATCACCGCCAAAAGGTGGAGGGTCTGCTGTGTACTGCGCGCTCGCCGTCCAGCTTTAAAATGTTTCAACCCTTTTCGTGACCAAAGGCCATTGATGCCTAGGTGCCAAAACCAAATCCGGCATTCATTCAACTAATTTGCATACCTACATATTTTTTTTTTATATATTTTTGAGATCACATAATGCTTTCATTTTATATAGTGTCTTCACAAAAAAAAAAATTCAATTTTTTTTTTTTAATATTACTGAAAAACCTGTTGCACTATCAATATAAAGTGCATACATTCATAACAATTAATCAATCAAGGAAACATTCACATACAGTGGGGGGAAAATAATGATTTGATCCCCTGCAGATTTTGTGAGTTTGCCCGCTTACAAAGAAATGAAGGGTCTATAATTTTTATCATAGGTGTATCTTAAATGATAGAGACATAATATCAACCAAAAATCAAGAAAAAACACATAAAACAAATGCTATAAATTAAATTGCAGTTCAGTGAGGAAAATAAGTATTTGCTCCCCAAGCAAAACATGACTTGGTGGAGAATCCCTTGTTAGCAAGCACAGAGGTCAGACGTTTCTTGTAGTTGGTGACCAGGTTTGAACACATCTCAGGAGGGATTTTGGTCCACTCTTCTTTACAGATCTTCTCTAAATCCTTAAGGTTTCTTGGCTGTCTCTTTGCAACTCAAAGTTTCAGCTCCCTCCATAAATTTTCTTTAGAATTAAGATCTGGAGACTAACTAAGCTACTCCATTTAATGTGCTTCATCTTGAGACACTCCTTTGTTGCCTTGGCGGTATGTTTTGGGTCATCGTCATGCTGGAAGACCCATCCACGACCCATCTTCAGTGTTCTGACTGAGGGAAGAAGGTTCTCATCCAAAGGTTTTACAATACATGGCCCCTTCCATTGGCCCCCTCAATGCGGCAAAGTCGGTCTGTACCTTTAGCAGAGAAACAGCCTCCTCAAAGCATCATGTTTTCACCTCCGTTCTTGACTGTAGGGATGGTCAGCATTTTTCTTCCTCCAAACGCGGCGAGTCAAGTTAATGCCAAAGAGCTCAATTTTGGTCTCATCTGACCACAGCACTTTCTCCCAATCCTTCTCTGAACGATTTAGATGTTCATTGGCTGTACATGTGCCTTCTTGAGGAGGGGATTCGCCGTGTTTGGAGGGAAAAAAAATGCTGACTATGACCCTATGAACACCATCCCTACAGTCAAGCACAGAGGTGGAAACATGATGCTTTGGGGTTTTTTCACTGCTAATGGGTACAGGCCGACTTTGCCACATTGAGGGGTCAATGGACAAGGCCATGTATTGTAAAAACTTGGATGAGAACCTTCTTCATTCAGCAAGAACACTGAAGATGGGTCATGGATGGGTCTTCCAGCATGACAATGACCCAAAACATACCGCCAAGGCAACACAGGAGTGGCTCAAGAAGAAGCGCATTAAGGCCATGGAGTGTTCTAGCCAGTCTCATTTTTTTTTTGTATTTATTTTACTTTTTATTCTTACACTGTCCCTTTATTTTATTAATTTTCACTGATCACTTTTTTCCAATTACAAGGAATGTAAGCGTCCCTTGTAATAGAAATAAGCATGACAGGTCCACTTTATTGAGAGATCTGGGGTCTCAAAAAGACCCCAGATCTCTCATTTACCTTTAAAAACAAAAGAAAAAACTTTTTTTTTTACCTTTTGACTTAAGAAAAAAATAATAATTTGTTTATGCCCGAGAACCAGAAGTGATGTCAGAGGTCACTCAAGGGCATAAAGCCAAGTCTTGACCTCACTCGACTTCCTGCCCAGAAAAAAAGGCCGCATCGGATCACTTCCAGGAATTACCGACGGCTCTGGTATGGTAAGTCCGGAAACAACAGGGAAGTGGTGGGGGGGTCAACCTCTCCTGCCGCTTCTAAAAGTGATCCCCTGGCAAATGCGTCCACAGGACCACTTTTATGAAACGCGGAATCGCCCATAGTGAAAAACAATACCGGGATTGTGGCAGCTAGCTGCTGCCATGACACTGGATTTAAAATGGTTGTAAACCCTTACAGACCACTTTGACCTACCGGTAAGCCTAGATTAAGGCTTACCTGTAGGTCCAAGAAATATCTCCTAAACCTACATGGTTTAGGAGATTTTTGCAAAAAGACAGGCCCTGCTGTCTATGGCGCATGCGCCGTAGACAGCGGCACACAGGCACACTGAGTATGCCGCTGCTAACGGCGATATGCCGTTAGTGGCGGCTCCCGTGCGCATGTGCGGGAGTGACGTCATCGCGGATCTGGCCAATCACAGCACCGGAGCCACGATACCCGGAAAGAAGATGGACGCTCTGTAGCAGAGGGGACAGTGGTGACATCGCAGGCTCCTGTGTCAGGTAAGTGACACATAATGGGCTACTATGCGATGCATAGTAGCCCATTGTGCTTTACCTTTGCAGGGAAACAAAGAGGAAGTAAACCCATCACATCAGGGTTTACTTCCTCTTTAAACGTCAAAGTAATGACGTATTTTTACTATGGGCCGGTTGGCAATTTATTATTATTTTAACCACTTTCCCTTCTATTTTTATTATAAATGTCTGACAAATGTGTAAAAATATAAATAAATAAATAACTTATTTTTTTAAAATGCATTATTATTTTAACTACTTTCCCTCTAGAGTGTTTTTGTTTTTTTCACACATGTTAAAAACTGCAATAAAAAAATCCTAAAAATGATATATGTTTAGAATGTAGTGGTCCTATAGAATAAAAAGATGGAAGTTCCAATTTTTTATTAATATCTACTTTCTTTTTATATGTGTGCAACTGCTTATCAAATCTATATTTTTCAGGAAAAGAAAAGAAAACATTAAAATAAAAAATAACGTAAATAATACAATTTTAGTTTATACAAATACACTTTAATCCCCTTTTTTTGTAGAAAATAAAACATGAGGTAGTGTTGTGTAAATAATAAGGCAAGCCTCAAAACTGTGCCCACTAAATGATGGTACCCCATATTAGCAATAGGTAATGCTTTAAATTCCTTTTTCCTTTTTAAATTCCTAGTTTACAGTTAGCAGTAAATGAGGGGCATTGAATTATGACTCCGGTGTGTGTGGTGAAATATGTGTTGTGCAATTGTTTACATATATGTAGTTACCCAATTTGAATTATTGGGTGTGTGCGCAGGGCGATGAGGATGCTTTTCTCTTTCTTTTTTATAAATTTTATTTATTTTATCATATTTACATTTTTTTTAACATTCTCTCTCTTAAACCTAAACTCATCTTGCTCTGCCCCCTCCACCCTCCCTTGAAATTTATTATAGATTTGTATTTATTTATTTTTAAAATTGCAACTATGAAAGGGCAGAGCATAAAACAGTGTTGTGTACAAACAATCTCTATGATGCCCACATCAAAGATGGCTGACACGCAAGCATGGTGAGGTACTTCCTGGTTGCTTCCAACGCATTTCATCAGATGTGACATCATCAGGGACCTCATAGATCCCTAAGGTCTCTCCTGCTCTCTGCTCAAGTGGATCAAATACAGGAACATGTGTGATCTGCTGTGCACCTGACTTTTCTGCCGGGATTTTGATAACTCTGAACTAGAAATACTTTGAGGTGAGCTCTTCCAAGGTCAAACTCAGCAGGGGAGACCAAGGAACGCATGTTCCTTGATCTCCTCTCATTCATTATACTGATGTTTGTTGTTGTCGGGGGGGGAGCAAGTGAGCACAGGAAGAATGGAGCGGGTGTCGGGCTGGGCTCAGCCCCTTCCTTCTCTGAGCTGGCCGCTCAGCTGTCGGCTTATTGCCAGCTCCTATCTCTCCACAGTTACTAAGCTGTTGATGTTATCCTGCTCGTCATTTGTCCCATCCAGAGGAGCTCTGCCTTCGCCTTGGTCATCATCACAGACACTATCTCCTATGATCCTGTTCAAGACTTGCTTTTCTGACATACCTTCTGGCTCCAGATCCTGCTTCCTGTTCTACTGCATTGATCCATGACTTCTGACTTGTCTGACTATCTGTCCCGGTTACTGAACTTTGGCTATATTTTGACTATGTTTGTTCTTTTTACTTTTATTATTAAACAAGTGTGATTTAATTGTACTTCTGTCTCTGCCTGATTTCATGGTTAATATAAACAAAAACGTGTAATGCTAAGTGGAAAAGGCACCTTAGGACTAATAGGTTGAAAAGCCAATGCCTTATGTGTAATATGGCTAGAACGCAAATAAATGTTTCACATTAGGAAACTCAAATGAAAATAAAACTGATTTACAGAAAAGGTCAGTGAGTTGGAAACTGAATGGGTCACCACTTAAAAGTGGGAAACACCTTCACCAGCATACGTCATAAAGTCTTAGAAATGATGGTGTGCAGTTAATCATTAAAAGTCCCGCATAACTATGTTGAATATTGCATAAATGGACCAGCTTCAAATATCACACCACGGTGTCTTCACAAACGTGCAATACACTCAGATGGTACAGATGGAGGCTTACCGGATGGTTTGAACCCAAAACAGCGTATACTGTGAGGGTCAAACCGGCTTTTATTGCTCCCTGGCAATAGTAAGAAGACCTTGGCAGCCTGAAGAGATCGAGGGGGATTTTTCTGAAGGCGTATCTTCTCCAAATACAACAATGGATCTCCCCGCGTAAGGTTCATAAAGGGTACAGAAAGGACCACATAGTGTAATACCGTAGAAACCGTATTTATTATAATTGAAGAAATACACTTACATGATGTAGATGATAAAAAAGCGCTTTGTACATAAAAAGGGGCGGCAGTGGAGTCCTCCCGACGCGTTTCGTCTGAGTAGACTTCGTCCTGGGGTACCCTCCACTGCAGCCCGACTCACTAATATAGGAACTGTGATCCTCTTGATGTGACTCCAGCCCGTTCAATTCCATGAATTGGCACTTCCGGGTTGCCCAAAATGGCGGACCCGCGTGCGTTCCAGGCCTCCATTTAGTGGGTGTGTTATGCGTTCCACCTCCTAAAGCTACGGCCAAATGTTCCCCATATATCAAATGTTAAATACCATTAACATGTTAAAATGTTGTGTTGAAAATGATCCTAAAGAATAGAATGAAATACCTGCTTGTGTTTGTAGTTTTTAAGCTTTAGTTCGTCTCCAACTATGTGTGGAGACGGGTCCTAGCAAATCTCGCGATATGACGCTGTGACGTCACGGCGCGGAAGCGGAAATACTAGTGTAGATCTCACAGCTTGCGTTCCACCAGTGGTTAGCCGGAAGCTCACGGTGTAACGGCAGGTTGGAGATGGCTTCAGTATGGGATGGCTTGCGTTCCAATTTTGAAAATGGAAAACCAGAAGCATGCGTTACACCCCGTATCATGCAACCAATGAGGGCAACTTAGCATACGTGGGAGTAAACCCACATAATAGTTAATGAGAAAGAAATAGTGCTCATATGATGCTTGGTTGCCCATGGGCACAGCCTTTGTTGTAGAATTAGAAAGAGTGACAAAAGCATATAACGACACTCCCACCAGTGTGCCCAAATGGTTATGCAAAATCAACAACCTGTATCTGTTCCCAAATATGTATACTCTATACACCCTATTCTAATAGTTATGTAGGCGACCTGATCAAGCCAGGCCATATGTGAAATTAACATGAGTAAGAGGATGCAAAAAATGCATGTATGTAAACCCATACGTCATAATCAATAAAACGAATTCAATGAGCTGGATTCGCATGAGTCCACATGATTTATATCTGTAACATCTATAATCCATATCCACCATAAGACAATATAGATATTACACATATGTCAGCAAATCATAAATATATACAATATATAAATATAAAAATATAAAAATATACACAATGCACCTTATGATTCATCCAGGAAAGCATTGACGTCTATCTCTACATTAAGCCCTAGGGGGGCAAAAGTCTGCAACTCATGTGCCCAAAACATTTCGAGGCGGGATACTCCCCTTGTTTTAGCACCCCCTCTCCAGGGTGGTGTATATTTGTCAATAATGACGAACTGCGATCCCTCTGGATTCCCACCATGGAATTCCTTGTAGTGTCTCGGGACCGTATGTTTAGGGTCTCTACTTTTAATTAGGGCAATGTGCTCCCCCACCCTAATCGAAAATGTCCTAGTAGTGCGGCCTATATATTGTTTAAGGCAGGGGCAGGTAATGAGATACACTACATATCTCGTGCCGCATGTGCAAAATGGTCTTATAGTGTATCTCTTTCCCGTCACAGTGGAAGCAAACTCAGTCACTTTACGTGTTCTAACAGCATTATGCTGGCATACCGTGCATTTCCTACATGGAAAAAAGCCAGTCCAGTCATGAAAGAAGGAGGGGCGGGTGGGGGGGTTTATAATATTAGGGGCTATCTGTTCTTTTAACGATGGTACACCCCTAAAGATGACATTAGCTTCTTCTGGGATGAGTGGACCCAGGATGCTGTCTTGCTTGAGGACGCCCCAATGTTTCCTCATGATGTTTTTAATTTGCCTATGCTGTGTTGAAAAAGTAGTTAACATGGCCCACCTAAATTTCACGTCGGGTTCTCTCCTAGGTTTGACTTCCAGTAGGGATTTCCTATCTATGTTGATAGCTTTTTGGATCTCTTGATCTAGGACATCCGTATCGTAACCCTTGTCCTCGAACCTAGATTTTAAAATCTTGGCCTGTTCAAGAAATACCTCCGTATCAGTGCAATTCCGTTGGAGTCTCAAAAACTGACTCCGAGGGACCGCATTCAGCCAAGAGACATGATGACAGCTATCAACGGGAATGAGCCCATTGCGGTCTGTGGGTTTAAAATAAGTGCTGAATTTAAATTCCTTATTGACAATCTCTATCTGTAAGTCTAAAAAGTGGATTTTAGTTTCGCTGGCTTCATAAGACAAAGATATACCTCTATCATTAGCGTTCAGACTCGTAAAGAACTCGTCAAGTGTCTCCATAGTGCCATTCCATAGGAGGAGGATGTCGTCTATGTACCTAGTCCACAAAACCAGAGAATTGGTTTCGTGGACATAGACGACATCCTCCTCCCACTTAGCCATGAATAGGTTCGCGAGACTAGGCGCGAACTTCGCCCCCATGGCCACTCCCCGTTGTTGGAGATAAAAGTTATGGTTAAACCAAAAGTAATTGTGTTTTGCCGCGAACTCTAGTAACTCAACAAGATAATCACACTGAAAAGACGCCAGAGAGTGTTCCTGGGACAAAAAGTGCTTAACAGCGTCAATGCCCTTATCGTGTGGTATGCACGTGTACAATGATGCCACGTCAGCAGTGGCCATGATGTAGCCCTCCTGTAAAGTGACGTTTTCAAGGAGTCTAATTGTAGAACTGGTGTCTTTCAGGTATGAAGGTGTTTTCTTTACTAGAGGCTGTAGGAAAAAATCTACATATTTTCCTACTCTGGCAGTAATGGAATTGATACCACTTACAATTGGCCTACCAGGGGGGCAAACTGGATCCTTATGGACTTTCGGCAGATAGTATATAGTGGGGATTCGAGGTGCTGTAGGAATCAAAAAGTCTCTTTCTCTTTTGTTCAAGATCCTTGATTCATAGCCCTTTAAAACAAGCTGATGTAGTTTTTGTTTATATTTGTGTGTAGGATTATTAGGTAGCATTTGATAAGTACCTGGTTCATTCAGAATGCGATGCATTTCTGTTTCGTATTGGCTTTTGTCCAAAATCACTATTCCCCCTCCTTTGTCTGCTGGGCGGACCACCAAATCTTTACGTGCGCATAAAGACTCCAAACCTCCTTTTAACAATGGAGGATGGTGAGTGCGTTTAATTGGTAATCTGGCTAAATCACGTAAGACAAGGTCCCTGAAGATTTTTACAGCAGGCGCTGTGGGGACTGGGGGGGGAGAAAAGAGAAGGATTGGACAAACCAGAATGAACGGTTCCTGACGTGGCTGCCGGGTAATCGGTGCGGACAGGATTGGATACCAAATACCTCTGTATATTAACCTTACGGATGTATTTATGAACATCCATGAACGTATGGAACTTATCGAGTTTTTTAGGGGGGGCGTATTTAAGACCCTTGTCTAATATAGAAAGTTCTGCTTCCGTGAGGGTTTGTGAACTTCAATTATAGACACCTTGGCCTTTTATAGTCTTTGTCTTTTTTCTTCTTTGTACTCTCCTCCCCCCTCTACACCCTCTTTTTGGTCTGGACCTCGTTTTCTCGAGTGTGGAGCCTCGCGAAAAACCTGGTTCCCATATGTGTAAGGATTATGTATATATGGAGATTGGTCATAATCATCTCTTCTACGTTCAGGGCTGTAGATCTCCCTAAGGGGTGAAAACCTATTATGAGTGCGTATGGGAGAAGAGTAATGGTGATAGGATTCCTCTCTACGCTGAAAATCTGGGCCTGGTCTATATTGTCTGGGGGAGGGATGGTATGATTTCATGGTTTCTGCAAGCGGGGAGGTTTGGTAGGGGGAGTTGCACCCTTAGTCATGTAACTCTACAGAAAAGTTGGGAGCTTGCTGAACAGACCAGTAACCCATCGTTAATCACAATGGCAAGACACCCAACGATGTTTGTCAGCTAACGTCCTGTTTCTGAATGACAGATCCCTGGAGCTGCGGAAATGTACAGACCAGGGATCTCAGGTGGCGTCATTGACCAAACCTGGCCTATGCCCCTAGTCCATGGAATCTCCTGGGATCTGCTGCCCTGGCCCTGCAGAAGGTGGGAATTCAGGCAGGCAAATGGCCGCATTAGGCTGGTGGGTCTGCAAACAGGCTGAGTTCACCTCCAACCAACCTGAGCTTGAATCTCATAACTGATGACCACTAGAAGGAGTGTTAAAAATTAGCATTTGTAATATGAGGGGAGAGAGGGCTCAACTCCAGCAGGGGGAAGGCTAGCATTCACCTCAGGGTAGATCCATGGCCACAGTAGGGAGCAACACATGACAAAAAAGAGCGGCGGTCACTATTAAAAATAGGTAGGCAACCTTCCAGAGGTTTGGATCTACCTGGACAACATGGAGGAAATCAAAGATCCCTGGCGTCATCACCCTTTAAAAAAATGTCTGTCACAGTAGGGTCTCTCCCCCCCCCCCACATTTACACATGTACACATACGTACACCCCCCCACATACACACAAAGTAGTGTCCCTTGCCCTCCCCACAGTAGTGTCCTCTACCTCCCATAGCAGTGTCCTCTGCATTACCCCTCCCCCCACAGTAGTGTCTTCTGCACCCTGCATAGCACTGTCCTCTGGATCCCCCCCACCACACACAGTAGTGCCCCCCCCCCCCTCTGTAGTGCCCTCTACCCCCCCAGCAGTATGTTGTGGAAATTAATATATGCTACAAATCAACTTCACTTGCGCTAATAAGCGCACTTCTCAGCTCTTTGGATACTGCAATTGAGTGAACTCAGTTGCAGACAGACGCAATCGTTATTCTCACATTGGAAGCTCCACAGACAGTCCTGCGTGACAATGGAAGGTTTGTTTATTTCTAGGACTTTGAACAGGGGTAACAAAAGAGACTTGGTGACTATTAGGGATGGGCCGAGCGGACCCCTTGTTCGGTTCGCACCAGAACTTTTGAACACCGCGAAAGTTCAGTCCCGAATATCAAACCCCATTAAAGTCAATGGGACCCGAACATCAAAAATCAATAGTGCCCATTTTGAAGAATTAAATGCAAGTAATTAGGCATATAATGGTTATAGGGGTCCGGGTCCTGCCCTGGGGGTCATGTATCAATAAAAAAAAAAGTTTGTGAAAAACGTCATTTTTAAATGAGCAGTGATTTTTTTCATTTTTAAAGTGAAAGCATAAAAATGAAAAATCTTCCAATATAGTGCCTGAGGGGTCCCCTTAGTCTACCTGTAAAGTGGCAGATCTGTACCATGTCTAGAATCTGCTGCAGCAATAATTGCATTTATAAAGCCAAAAAAATGAAATTTTCCCATTAAAGCTGCCTTTATTTTGCTCAGTAACAGCTGGGGAGCCAGTGTGTATGATGAGGCCACAATGTAGTGCACTGGGAACAAGATTAGAGATTTTTTGGATACATTCTGGTGTCACTTTGGCTTTAGATAGAAGTGATGGGTGTGTAAAAATTGGTCTTTGGGTGTCGGCGGCACCTTCCCACCGTAACCCTATAGAGGTACTCTTGATAAAAGCAAGAATTGGCCTTGCTGTAAAAAATTGCAATGATATGCACCTGTCAAACAGGTGCAGAAAAATTGGTCTTTGGGTGTTAATTGTGCCCATGAAACCTATACCAAAAACATTCTTCCAAATGAAAGGATTGAACACCCTGAAAGCTAGGCAGCCTCGAAGTCCTGCAGAGATTCCACATCCCAAAAAACATAATCAGTGACATCGGCATCAGGGGCTTCATAGCTGGTAATGCAGGACTGATTCATTTTTATAAAAGTCAAACGGTCCACGGAGTCTGTGGACAGACGTGTTCTATGATCAGTAACGAAACCTCCTAAAGCACTGAATGCTAGTTCTGAAAGCACACAGGATGCAGGGCAGCCCAACAACTTAATAGCATACTGGGCAAGTTCTGGCCAGTGGTCTATTCTCATGACCCAGTAATTCAGTGGATCATCAGCTGGAAAGCTCTTCATCTCTGTTTTGGCCCAGAGGTAATGGTCCACCATGTGATGCAGACGCTGTCGATGGGATGTGGAAGCTGACAGCCCTGGGTGGTGAGGACTAAAAAAATTCCGAAATGCCTCACTTTGGCGGACGCCTTCTCCAACGCTCCTCTTTTGACCAACAGAAGACACAAAACTCAGTTTTCCAGGACACTGTAACCTACTGGAGTCAGGAAAAACATTCAATAAAATTCTCTTTAACATGTCCTCAAGAGATTTTATCCTCAAGAGATTTTATCTTCTGCACTCTCTGTGGAGACGGGATGAGTTCTGAGACCTTCCCCTTATAACAGTGGTCAAGGAGGGTTGCCAACCAGTAATCACCCTTCTCTTTTATGCCACGTATTCTTGGTTCCTTTCGCAGGCTTTGAAGCATGAGGTTGCCCATGCGCCTCAAATTTGCCGGGGCATCTGAAACTTCCTCCGCCTCATTGACCAGGATCTTTACAATTTTTTGAACATACGCCATCCAAGAATGGCCACGTTTTATGCACTCCCTAAAGTGCACAAAGACCCGACCAAACCCCATGGGAGACCTATAGTATCGGGGATTGGGTCCCTCACGGAAAATGCCAGCCGCCTAGTCGATTCGATACTCTTACCACATGTATTATCACTACCCTCATATATCAGAGACACACTGGATCTTCTCAAACACATCAAAGGGATGGTGGTGCCTCCTTATGCTCTGCTCGTGACCGTGGATGTTGAGGCTCTGTACTCGAGCATCCCTCATGAGCAGGGCATCAGGACAGCACGTACCTTCCTTCGTGAACAAACCCACCATCGTTGGGACTATTGCAAATTCATCCTGGAACTGTTGCGATTTATTCTCACGCATAACTGTTTTACATTCAACGAGTCCCACTTCCTCCAGGTACAGGGCGTAGCCATGGGCACCTGCTGTGCGCCCACCTACGCCAACCTGTACCTGGGGGGGTGGGAACGTGATATCTTCTCGGACGACAATTTATCGCATTTTATGGGCCAGGTGATGTGTTGGTTGCGTTTTATTGATGATATCTTTGTCGTTTGGTCAGGTTCTAGGGAAAGTTTAAATACCTTTGTCGAGAGATTGAATTGCAATTCGTTTAATCTAAAATTTACAGTGTGCAGTGACCAGTCGACAATCACCTTCCTTGACCTCACGATCTGCAAGGATAATGGTGGCCGACTGGCCTCCACACTGTTCCGCAAAGAGCGGAACCTGCTGCATGCGGAAAGCGCTCACCCACATACCCTCATTCGTAGTATACCCTACTCACAATACCTCAGACTCCGTAGAAGTTGCACATTCACAGAGGAATTCAAACGGCAAGCCAATTTGCTCCGAGACCGCATGCGAGCAAGAGGCTATAGTAAATCACTCCTTCGCCGCGCTTACAACACAGCGCTGCGCCAATCACGGAACTCTCTCCTGTATCAGAATAAGATCCCCAAATCCAATTCAATGGTAAGGTATATTACAAAATATTCTCAACATCATGCAGAAATACACGAGATTCTAACCACACATTGGTCCCTGCTACGTGAGGATCCTATTCTGGCCCAATATGTATCTCCTACTCCAGCCATCACATTTCGTAGATGTAGATCCTTACGGGACAAACTTACATCCAGCCATTATTGTAACGACCTTTCAGTACAACCCCACCCTAAAGGCATCACTAGATGCGGGAGATGTACTTTTTGTCCCTGGATTCGTACAGGTACCTGCTTCAAACTACCCAATGGGGAAATCTTCAACCCTCACTTCCATGCGGATTGCGAAACCCAGGGTATAGTTTACCTAATGACAAGCAATTGCCAAGCCTTTTATGTTGGGAAAGCCATCAGACAATTTCGCTCACGGATTAAAGATCACATTTACTATTCTGGTGGGGGAAAGATGATTACCTCAGTGAGCAGGCACCTGAACCTCTATCACAGATTCGACACCTCGGTGGTTTCCTTCATCGCCCTTTCGGTGATCCCAAGGAGCCCCCGGGGTGGCGACTGGGACAAACAGATATTGAGACAAGAAACACTCTGGATAGAACGCTTGAATGCGACTCGGGCCCCGGGCATTAATGAAGCCCAGTCCTACAAACCCTTTCTTTGAACTAGCACCCTCTATGTATTTTTAATTAGAGGTAGTCTTCGCAGAATCTAGAGGCTCTGATGGCATGAGCATGGCATTTTTTCTCTTTCCCCTTCCCTCCTGAGGGTATGTCCATTTCCCTTTCTTTATATATACTTTTTCTAACATATTTTTGCTGTGTGGGTCCACATTTCTTTTAATTTGATGTATACCCACATACAGAACACCTGTGTGAATAGATTGGACCATTTACACATTCGAGTTAGATCTTAGAGTTATAATTCCACCTATGAAGACTATTGATTTTGAGGTTTACAGAACTGTCCAAAATGTTTAAAATGTCGCTTGTTGATGATTTACCCCCCTTTTATTTTTATTTTTGTATTTTCCTTTTTTCCTGCTGTGTTGATTTGGTGCGGTGGTTGTGGGCGCCACCCAGTGGTGGGTTCTTGGCTGTCATGCGGCCGCCCAGCGTCACACCAGTATATACTGATGTGGCGCTCACATCAGCTGGCATGGATGGATTCTTTATTCCTCCAGGCCGGCTGTTGTGGCTCTATGTGACAAGCGTCACTCCTCACGTCGGATGCGCCGTCGTTGTTGTTGACGGCGCTCTAGGTCAGGTAGCGCGCATGCGCACTGCGAGCGATCGGCCGGTCCGGATGACGTCACGTCGGCTATGCCGATTGGATGACCACGGACGGGACGTACACACAAATAGGACGGCGTCCTGTTATGGTGTACAGTCCGTTTCAGTGAAAGGAAGGCACCACACGTCATAGGCTAACCTCCACCAAACCCAGGTACCCTTTTTCTTATATAAGTAGTGACTACTAGGGTTTAACTACTGGCATATATATTTTTTTTATAGGCTAACACTTCTATAGCTGATTCCTTTCCTTGCTCCTTTTTGCATCATAGGCACAAGCAACATTAAACTACCAGTTTGAGACACTGTGGCTTCGGCACCTATCTAACTACCCCTGTCTATTTGAGCTCTCCTGCTATATTTACATATAGACATACGAGACTGACAGGCAAGAATACTCTGTATTCTGAGCTGCTGGTGAGTGTTTTTGGATATGGCTGTGTGAACCTTATTAATGCCCAAGACCTGTAGATCATTGTTTTTAAGATAGTTGTTTTCTTTATAGGAAGATCCCCCTGTAGGACACATTACCAACCTATACTTATCCCGACGTGTGCTGTTATACTACTTTGCTGGCCCCCCGTTTCTTCCTGACCTGCAGGCTTATTTTTCATGATTTTAGATATAATTACGTTGTGAGTATTTGATACACATTCTCCCTTCATTTGTTTTTCTCCTTCCCCTTCCCCCCCCCTCTCTAATACCCCCCTTTTTTTACCCCCTTCTCCCCCCCCCTTTTTCTTCCCCCCCTCTTTCTCTCTTTTCTTCTTCTTCTTTTTCTTTCTTTTTCTTTTTTCTTTTTCCTTTCTTTCCTTCTCCTGCCACAATGGCGGGTCCTTAACTACTCTTTTATAAAGATTTCCTATCTTGCTACATTTTTTAATTACCACTGAATACGATGTTGTGTACGCCCCCCTGGTAGCCTTTCATCACCTCTTTGGGTGGTGTCCCCACCATATACCGCATTTGTTCAACCAGCACGGAATTGTTTATTTGAATTTGTAATACGCGGCATCGTTTTAGATGCCAATGTTTAGCATTTTATATGCTAATTATGTGTTATGTTATATATCTTGATAGCCACAATACATATTTTTCCCGCTCTTGAAGAAGCGTGAAGACACGCGAAACATGTTGAGCATTGAATACCTACATGACATGAATTAATCGATTGCGGATCTGCTATCCAGCCATCTTTTCGGACCGATTGCTACTTGGGATGTTCATCCTTATGTCCGAAGAATTGTGCATTTAGATGGTGTTGTATAGCTATCGCTTTATATTATATATATATATATATATGATTTGTGGTTTTTAATCAATGTCCTTTGTGTATGCATTTTTCAATAAAATACCGGTAACCTTTTTATAGATACTTTTTGTAGTCGGGCCTAAAAAGTCCAAAGTCCCTCCTTTTTTGATTTTTGAGTTTAAACAATAGTTGTAGGACGTGGCACAAGCACACTTTTTTGTGTATCCACAGCACCACTCTGTGACATGATACATATCCAATTTTTGCAGTGAATACAGTAGATGCATCCTTAATGATCAGCCATTGGCGTGGGGAAAAAAACGCTGAGGCGGCCTGAGCCTGTCATTGTGCCGTATTCGCATAGGTACTCGTTGACGGCCCTCTGCTGCATGTATAGCCGCTGCAGCATGGACAGAGTCGAATTCCACCTGGTGGGCATGTCACAAATCAGGCGGTTTACGGGCAGGTGGATTTCCCGCTGAATTTCAGCCAACCGAGCACTGCCTGTGTATGACCACTTGAAATGGCTACAGACTCTTCTGGCCAGCTTTAGCACATCTTGCCACCCTGGGTACGTATTTAGGAAACGCTGCAATACCAAATTGAGAACATGTGCCAGGCATGGCACATGTGTCAACTTTCCCTGTCTAAGGGCGGACACGAGCTTTGAGCCATTATCGCACACCACCATTCCTGGCTCCAGATGGCGTGGTGTGAACCACCTCTGGACCTGTCCCTGCAGATCTGCAAGAATCTCTGCTCCGGTGTGGTTCCTGTCCCCTAAACACACCAGCTGAAGCACTGCATGGCACCTTTTAGCCTGACTCTGGGAATAGCCCTTTGAATGCTTAGAGGGTACCTGATGTTCATAGGACATTCAAAAAGAACAATAAATAGGGAAGTGTCTGGTCATGTCTGTGCAGACCAGTGTGCACAATTTCCCACCCTTTTGTACCTGAAAACTGTGATTCTACAGTTAACAAAGGAGCCCACTTGTAGTGGGATTGGCGCCTAAGAAATTGTGAACGCTGTTCGAACCATTCTCGCGTCTAACATTGGCGCAAATCCTTATTCTGCATTGTTCAGAGAACAAAGCATAGCCGGATTATACTACCGTTCCTATGGACGCGAGGCCATCTGCAGGGACACGCAAGGCGGCAATTTTTAACTGTATGCCTGTATGATGTGGATCAAAAATCTTGGCATCGTTTAAAGCCTGTTGTTGGAGGGAGACATCCTAGCCTCTGATGTAGGACAAAGACCTTGCGTTATATAAAGTTTACTGTTGGTGAGTGGGGACCCAGGAGGGGAGCCCGGAGTGCCACCTGTATCCTCACAAGCGGAAGTTTACACGTTTATTTGCACTGAAGGACTATTTTGATTGCACTTTATGTGTTTGCACAGCACTTTACTATAATTTATTATTGTCATTTATGTATTTGTACATTTTTGAGCAGCGCTGAGTATAATAATTTTTGTATTATCATTGGGGTTTTTTTTTACCTTACACGTCAGCAGCAGCTCATTATTTATTGATTTTATTTGGTTATTCCTTATTTATTGCAAATACCATAGTGCGGGCACTTAAAATCTTTTTCACAATTTTGAAAAAAAAAATTATTTTTTTTTTTACTTTTTGCTATAATAAATATAAAAAAAAAACAAACAAAAAAAAACAAACACATTTCTTCATCCGTTCAGGCCAATATGTATTCTTCCACATATTTTTGGAAAAAAAAAAAAAAATCGCAATAAGTGTATATTGATTGGTTGGAGCGAAAGTTAGAGCGTCTACAAAATAGGGGATAGATTTATGGCATTTTTATTATTTATTTATTTTTTACTAGTAATGGCGGCAATCTGAGATTTTTAGCAGGACTGCGACATTGCGGCGGACAGATCGGACACTTTTGATACTTTTTCTGGGACCAGTGACATTTATACAGCGATCAGAGCTAAACATAGCCACTGATTACTGTATAAATGTCACTGGCAGGGAGGGGGTTAACACTAGGGGGCGATCGAGGGGTTAAGTGTTCCCAGGGAGGTGTTTCTATCTGTGGGGGCAGTGTACTGACTATAGAAGGAGAGAGATCCCTGTTCCTGATCACTAGGAACAGCAGATCTCACTCTCTACTCCTGCCTCAGAACGGGGATCTGGCTGTTTACATTGACAGATCCCCGTTCTGTAGGGTCGCCACCTCGCATACCTCCCAACTTTTTGAGATGGGAATGAGGGACACCTATCAGCAAACATATGCAGGCATAGGACACACCCCTTGCCACGCCCCCTTAAAGGAGAATGGTACAAAAAACAAGATTGGTTAAACCCACAAGTGCTTTTTTTTTTACCACTACTATTCCTTAATATTGGCTTTTGGAATTTACCAATGCAGCAATTTAGAAATCAGATGAAAGGTTTAGCACTGGAAAACTCTTCTTGAAAGATAAAAAGTGCATTTTTTTATACAACTATATAGATCAGACCACAATGAGGGACAAATAAGGAGGAATGAGGGACAGAGGGACAAAATCAGGGACAGTCCCTCCAAATCAGGGACAGTTGGGAGGTATGTTACTGAGTCACTGGTGGGAAAAGAGCCCAGGACCTCGGTGCTGCAAGGTAAGATTACCAAAGGAAGCCCATTGCATGTAAATGGTTAATCGTACCTGAATGGTTGCAGCAATAAATTCCTTCATATAAATGCTCTCATTTGCATTCCAGGGATCCGGATGAAAGCCATGTTTATCCCTTTTAATACAACATTTTGTATTTTATTTCCATTTTTCCCTTCAATTGACTGTCAGCTCAATCCTACTTTCATCATTCACATTCATAAATTCAATATTTGATGGTGTTGAAATTCAATTTTCATTTGCATTGCAATACAGCAATAAAGTATTTTACTGGGTGTGTATACCTTTCCCAGACAAAACATTGCCGAAATTAGTTTCTTTTTTTTTTTTCTTTCAGTGGAGCTGTTTTATGTGCGATTTCCTGTCCTTCTACGATAATGTGTAGAAAGCTTTTAAAGGGGGAAACTTGCAGTCAGTGATAATGTTAAATAAATTGGAGTTACATCTGTGCAGCTGAAGAGTATAGAGAGCAGGAGTGTGCGAGTATAGCAATTATGTCCATTCCACATGAAGCTTATACTCTAATGTCACACGCTATTATTATTATACATTTATATAGCTGTGACCTATACCGCAGTGCTGTACAGTGAACATTGTGCAAGTCACATCAATCTCTGTACCAGAGGAGCTTACACTCTAAAGCCCCCCTCCCCCCCACAGTCACACACTATTATTATTATACATTTATATAGCTCTGACCTATACTGCAGTGCTGTACAGAGAACACTGAGCCAGTCACATCAGTCTCTGTACCAGAGGAGCTTGCACTCTAATGTCCCCCCCCCCCACAGTCACACACTATTATTATTATACATCGTTATAGCTCTGATATACACTGTAGTGCTGTACAGAGATCACTGAGCCAGTCACATCGGTCACTGTACCAGAGGAGCTTCTCCACCAGGTGGTGCTGTTCTGCAGGGTGCTGTTGGCTCACTCCGCTGTGATCTCACCTGAGAAAAGCAGCAAAGCCTGGGGCCTCTCATGCAGGCTTTTCCCAGGCAAGCATGGACCATATTGGGGAAGACGAAGGTGCAGGCTCTCCAGAGGCACTGAGGCCTACTCCATGTGCTCAAGCTGCAATGGATCCTGGGCCTGTTCCTATGCAAGAGGAGTCCTTACCAGTCTTCCAGGATAAAGTGGTGAACAGATTTTGCCGCATTGCTAAGGAGGAACAGAAACTTTCTGTCATGAAAGAAGATCTCAGGAAAAAGAAATCCCTGCATAGTAAGTCTGGAAACAGTAAGACGGAAGTCTCCAAGTTGAAGTCTCTGGAAGAGGTATTGAAAAAGCAGGAGAAGTTGGTCGTCTCTCTGAAGGAGAGCAGCAGTGTGTTCAGAGAAAAGTGTGAGAATGAAGAGAGATTCCAACAGATGAAGGAAAGTGCCTGTGCCAGTACCAGCCAGAGGGTGGATACCAGAGCAACGGAGACAGTATGCATGGGGGATAAGGAAGTGGCTTCACATAGTGGCCCCAGTACTACCCCTGTCTCAGCATCTGTCATGTCTGAGTCAGTATCTGCCCCCCTCCCTCCCCAGCGGCCTGGGTCATCTCAGCAGGAGGTTGAGGAAAATGGCGGATTGCTGCAGGCCATTACAGAAATGGAATCTCCCTTGAGCGGCACCAACTCACCAGATGAGGATCATGATAATGGAGTGCTTTCTGAAAATCTCTCGCAATGTGTGGAGGACTTTCCCGAAATTGCATCTGCTAAAAGATCCTTGCAATCAGCAGGGAATGCAGGATTAGCTGGCTGCGAGGAGTCCCACATGGACACTAGCCCTACAGAGCAGGAATGTCTCATGAACATTGAAACTGCAGAGCAGGAGGGCCATATGAACGCTGAAGCAGCTGTGTTTTTTCTAAACAGAAGACTTTACTTGATGATGGGACTGCTGGTAACTGTGGTACTTCTGGGACTATGGTGAGCGGGACTGTTGTGCTGGAGGGGAGGAGGGAGGATCAAGTGGTGGGTAATTTACCAAACCAGATTTCAGAGGTTTCTATGCAGCCAGTTAATATTCCTATGCAAAGCCACAAAATCTCTGCGCTTAGGACAGATGACAGAGGAGAGAAAAAAAGGGGGAAGGAAGAAGAAGGAAGAGGACAGAGGGAAGATGCAGGGGGTGTATACCCCAATGGTGAGAGAGGAAGGATGAGGGAAAAAAAAAGAGGAGATAGCCAAAAAAGAGAGAAGCAAAGGTGTGCTGCCTCCCCTAGTTAAGCCCTCAAAGAGGGCTAACATGTATGAAAGAATGTAAGTGGGGGTATGGCGCTCCCTTGTGGGGGGTATATGTGATACAGTATATGTGATACAGTAAGTGCTGATATAGATTTAAATGGATTACTATATAATATGTACCATACGCAAAGGGTGAAGAGTGCAATAACTCATAATGGATTAAACCCTAAAACATTAATTGGAAGTGTGAAACCAAAAAATGTGATGAAAAACCCCTAATATTGCATACACATGTATAACAAATGTAAGATAGTGGCAGAAAGTGACCACTAGGTGCTACTGCTATATAAACTATGCAGCTAATGTGATGAGTTCAAAGTGTTACAAAAGTGAGTGACAGATGCAATCCAATCCAAAAAATAAAACGAAAAAAATTATACGAAAAAATATATATATATAAAATAATAAAGGAAAAACCAAATTGCAAAAAGTCTGTTCAAAGGTGGTACGTCCCAAATTGTAAATATCAGGACAAAGTTCCAAGAGCTTTAGTGACTGTAGTGCCCACAAAGGTGAATATCCGTGACTTCTGTGCTCCCCTTTTGGCTCCCCACTCACCGGCTCCCAGTACCCCTGCAGGGGTGACAGACACTTTAAGATCCCAATGCCGTCCTCTTTGTAGGTATCCCGTGGTTGCTGAGATATGATATCCTCTCTCCCAGGAATTCCAGGTTACTGCTTCATACCACATCCAAGAAGGGGATCGCCAGAGAAATCCTCATAAGAAAAGATGCCACCTCATAGTGTATTATGATTAAAATCTTTAATAAAATAATACTCCCCAAAAGAGAAAGGATAAAATCCACAAAACACTACACTATGGGTGAAGCCGAAAGCCAGGAAGTGCTTTCCTGCAGCGTGCGGTGCGGCTGCGTTCCAAGCTCTCTCGCTCCGTACCCGGAAATGACGTAAGTGCGTAGCTCCGCCTTACGCGCTTCGTCATCGACGTTGTCAAAGACGTTGCTCTGACACATACCGCAGTGCTGTACAGAGAACACTGCGCCAATCACATCAGTCTCATATCCCCTCGTGGTCTCAAACACACAATTGGGTCAGTCTAAGCAGAATCCAACTAATCTATGTTTCTGGATTGTAGAGGAAGCCAGTACAATCACAAGGCACTCCATGCAGACAGTGTACTTGGTGGGTGTCAAATCCAGGATCTCAGCGTTAAAAGGCAAATGTACAAAATTTACACTTTTATACTTTGCCACAAAATGATTTAATGAAGAGTATAAAAAAAGATGTAGCCATTTAGCAGATATCTACACTTCACTGGACTTGTTCTGTAATGGGGAAGACATTTGTAGATTCCCCAAGCCGCTTCTTCAGTTCTAATGAGTGTCAGGAACATATCCCAGCTATGCCGGCATCATCAAATGGCAGGGCCAATCAAGCGCAGCTCAAGGAACCCATAGCAAACCTCTGGAGGAACCATAGATTGAGAATGTCGAAGAAATGTCCAAGAAAAGATAGGCTGCAAAAGAGTTATCACCTTCCTGCCCGGCCTTTAGCAGATTGACGGCCGGTGGGGCCTTTTGTCTTTCATCAGGACGTCATATGACATCCTCTCAGAAGGCATCGCTTGTGGGACTCGATCTGCCCCTGGCTGTGTCCTAATCACTATACTGGACTGCTGCCGGTACCATGTGATCGATGTGACCAATCACAGCAGATCACATGACAATTGTAAACAATAAATGTCTTTCTTTCATGCCCTCCATTGTATACAATTGTGTTTCTAGCTGTGATTGGTCACAGTGATCACATGGTACAGACAGGGCAAATCACGGCCCCCATGTGTCATGTGATTAGCTTTGGCCAATCACAGCTAATCACAACTAGGGATGAGCCGAACACCCCCCCCCAGTTCGGTTTGCACAAGAACACACCAAACAGGCAAAAAATTCAGAAGAACACACGAACACCGTTAACCACTTGCTTACTGGGCAATTAAACCCCCCTCCTGTCCAGACCCATTTTCAGCTTTCAACGCTGATGCACTTGACAATTCTGCGGTCATACAACACTGTACCCAAATTACATTTTTATAATTTTTTCCCACAGATAGAACTTTCTTTTGGTGGTATTTGATCACCTCTGCATTTTTTTTTGTTAAAAAAATGTAAAAAGACCGAATTTAATTTTTTATTTATTTTTTTATATTTTGTTATAAAAATTTTAAAACAGGTAATTTTTCTCCTTCATTGATGTATGCTGATGAGACGGCACTGATGGGCACTGATAGGTGGCAATAATGGGCACTGATCGGTTACACTGATAGGCAGCACTGCTTGGTGGCACTAATTGGCACCACTGGTGGGCATTGATAGGTGGTACTCATGGGCATTGATAGGTGGCACTGGTGGGCACTGTCAGGTGGCAATGGCAGGTGGCACAGATGAGGTATAATTGCCTCTTCCTCTTCGGGACCGATGTCCCTTGCAGATGTGCCGGTGATCAGCTTTTTTTTCTCCTCACGCTGCCAGCGTGAGGAGAAAAAAAAAAGGATTACTGAGCTTTTGTTTACATCATGTGATCAGCTGTCATTGGCTGACAGCTGATCACATGGTAAGGGGCCGGGACCAGCCCCTTACTCGGATCGGTGATCACCTGAGTCTCAGTGACTTGGGGATCACAGCGTGCTCCACACACGTCCTGCAGGGTGCGTGCAGGGAGCGTGCACAGGGGAGGCCGTCTAATGACGGCCTCCCGAAAATACAGGTCCGCGCTGTGGCCGTCATTCGGCTATAGGGCGGACGTCAAGTGGTTAAAGTCTATGGGACACGAACATGAAAAATCAAAAGGGTTAATTTTAAAGGCTTATATGCAAGTTATTGTCCTAAAAAGTGTTTGGGGACCCGGGTCCTGCCCCATGGGACATGTATCAATGCAAATTTTTTTTAAAAAACTGATGTTTTTTTCGGGAGCAGTGATTTTTTTTTAATGCTTAAAGTGAAACAATAAAAATGAAATATTCCTTTAAATATGGTGCCTAGGGGGAGTCTATAGTATGTCTGTAAAGTGGCGCATTTTTTCAGTGTTTAGAACAATACCACAGCAAAATGACATTTCTAAAGGAAAAATTGCCGGGTCTCGGCAATATAGATAAAACTCATTGAAAAAAAGAGCATGGGATCTCCCCCCCCCCCCATTACCAGGCCCTTTGGGTCTGGTATGAATATTAAGGGGAACCCCGAACCACAATTTAAAAATACATTGTGTGGGGGTCCCCCTAAAATCCATACCAGGCCCTTCAGGTCTGATATGGTAATTAAGAGGAACCCTGTACCAAAATTTAAAAAAAAAGGCTTAGGGGTCCCCCTAATATCCATACCAGACCCTTATCCGAGCACGCAACCTGGCAGGCTGCAGGGATAGAGGGGGAATGAGCGCCCTCCTCCTGAACCGTACCAGGCCACATGCCTTCAACTTGGGGAGGGTGCTTTGGAGTAGCCCCCAAAGCACCTTGTCCCCATGTTTATGGGGACAAGGGCCTCATCCCCACAACCCTTGCCCCGTGGTTGTGGGGCTATGCAGGTGGAAGGCTTATTGGAATCTGGAAGCCCCCTTTAACAAGGCGACCCCCAGATCCCGCCCCCCCATGTGACCCCACACTGACCCCAAAGCACCCTTCCCATGTTGAGGGCATGTGGCCTGGTACAATTCAGGAGGGGGGGGCGCTCTCTTTTTTCCTGCGGCCTGCCAGGTTGCGTGCTCGCATAAGGGTCTGGTATGGATTTTTGGGGGGACCCCTATGCCTTTTTTTTTATTTTGGCAGAGGGTTCCCCTTAATTTCCATTCCAGACCTGAAGGGCCTGGTATGGATTTTGGGGGGACCCCCACACAATTTTTTTTACATTTTTGGTTTGGGGTTCCCCTTAATATTCATACCAGACCCAAAGGGCCTGGTAATGGACTAGGGGGGGAACCCATGCCATTTTTTTCAATGAGTTTTATTTATATTGCCGAGATCCGATAATTCATTACAGCCACGATCAGTTTTAAATGACTTGTTTTCCTTTAGAAATGTCATTTTGCTGTGGTACTGTTCTAAACACGGGGAAAATGCGCCACTTTACAGGCATAATATAGACACCCCCCAGGCACGATATTTAAAGGAATATTTCATATTTATTGTTTCACTTTAAGCATTAAAAAAATCCCTGCTCCCAAAAAAAATGGCAGATTAAAAAAAAAAATGCATTGATACATGTCCCCTGGGGCAGGACCCAGGTCCCCAAACACTTTTTATGACAATACCATGCATATAAGCCTTTAAAATGAGCACTTTTGATTTTTCATGTTCGTGTCCCATAGACTTTAACGGGGTTCCACGGCATTCAAATTTGCCCTGAACATCGCATATTGTTCGGTGTTCGCAGAACATCCAAGCAACCAAAGTTCGGCCCAAACTTATGCTCGGGCTGAACCATTCGCCCATCCCTAATCACTGAATGAATTAGTTTAATTCAGTAAAAATGGTTGCTTATACCAGTGAAATTCACTGGTATAAGCAATCATAATGTGTCAAAAAAATAATTAAAATACTGATCACTTGCCAAGAGTAATACAGAGTTACTATGGTAACACTGTATTGCTCTGGTCACAGTGTGTTAAAAAAATCATAAAAAAAAGAAAAAGAAAAAAAGAAAAGAAATGTAATAATACAAAAGAAAAGTTATTTTTTTTTTTTTTTACATACTGTCACCAGTCAGTATCCCTGATCACCGCCTTACCAGTTATATGATGACTCTGTACTGCACTGGTGACAGTATATTAACCACTTCCCGCCCGGCCTATAGCGGATTGACGGCCGGGCGGTGGTTCAGTTATCCTGACTGGGCGTCATATGACGTCCTTCAGGATAACATGCCGCCGCGCGCCCGCAGAGGCGCGCATCGTGGCGATCGTTGGATCGGTGTGTCAGTCTGACACACCGCTACACCGATCTTGGTAAAGAGCCTCCGGCGGAGGCTCTTTACCACGTGATCAGCCGTGTCTAATCACGGCTGATCACGCTGTCAATAGGAAGAGCCGTTGATCGGCTCTTCCTCACTCGCGTCTGACAGACGCAAGTAGAGGAGAGCCGATCGGCGGCTCTCCTGGCAGGGGGGGTCTGCGCTGATTGTTTATCAGCGCAGCCCCCCCTCAGATCACCACACTGGACCATTAGGGATGGCCACTAGGACCACCAGGGAAGGGAAACATGTGGATGGCCAGGTATGTACCCCATGGCCATCCACATGTGCCCAGTCAGTGCCAAATCTGTGCCAATCAGTGCCCACAAATGGGCACTGATTGGCACAATTATGTTGCAGTGATGCCCAGCAATGCCACACTTAGGGGCATCACTGCCATCAATCAGTATCATCAGTGCCACCCATCAGTGTCCATCGGTGCCACCTGTCAGTGCCCATCTGTGCCCATCTGTGCCCACCTATCAGTGCCCATCCGTGCCCATCTGTGCCAACTATCAGTGCCACCCATAACTACCCATCAACGCCACCTACGAGTGGCCATCAATGCCACCTACGAGTGCCCATCAGTGCCACCTATCAGTGCCCATCGGTGCCACCTATCAGTGCCCATCAGTGCCACCTACCAGTGCCACCTATCAGTGCCCATTAGTGCCACCTATCAGTGCGCATCAGTGCCGCCTATCAGTGCCCATCATCAGTGCCCATCAGTGCCACCTCATTGGTGCCACCTCATCGGTGCCCATCAGTGCCGCCGTATCAGTGCCCGTCAGTGCAGCCATATCAGTGCCCATCATTGAAGAAGAAAACTTACTCATTTACAAAAAATCTGTCTTTTTTTATTTGTTGCGCAAAAAATAAAAACCGCAGAGGTGATCAAATACCACCAAAAGAAAGCTCTATTTGTGGGAACAAAATGATAAAAAATTTGTTTGGGTGCAGTGTAGCATGACCGCGCAATTGTCATTCAAATTGTGATAGCGCTGAAAGCTGAAAATTGGCCTGGGCGGGAAGGTGTCTAAGTGCCTGGTATTGAAGTGGTTAAAAAATATATATATTTTTATTTTTTTTTTCTTAATTTTCCCCAAAAAATTGAAATTACAACTTCAAGAAACTCGCCATGCCATTTACTAAATACCTTGGACTGTTTACTTTCCAAAAAGGGGTCCTTTTGGGGGGGGGGGGGGGGGGGTTGTACTGTCCTGGCATTTTCAGACCTCAAGAAATTAGATGGTTTTAGTTATATATCCCATAGTTTGTGGACTCTATAACTTTCCTACAGACTAAATAATAAACACCGAGTTGGGTTATTTTCACCACAGAAATGTAGCAGAATACATTTTGACCTAAATGTATGAAGAAAGATTATTTATTTGCAAAATTTTAGAACAAACAAAAAAAAAATGCACTTTTTTTAGAAAAATTTCAGGGTTTTTTTGCTTAATTAGCAAAAAAAAAACCAGAACAGTGGTGATTAAATACCACTAAAAGACTAAAAGAAGGCTCTATTTGTTGAAAAAATGATAAAAATTCAGTTTGGGTACAGGGTTGCATGACTGCGCAATTGTCATTCAAAATGTGAAAACTGGCCTGGGCAGGAAAGGGGTGAAAGCGCCCCGGTATTGAAATAGCTAGTCATTCAAAATCAGCCATATTTACATAAAGGCTAATGTGACCCATTAACCCCTTCAAAAAACAACCAGACCTATTTTTGCTTTTTTTTTTTTTTTTTTTTTGCACACATGATTAAAAAATATTTTTAGGCCTAAAGATTAGTTTTTTTTTTTTATTCAGTCATTTTTTATTGCTATTTCAAAATAGAAAAAAAAAATTACCGTAGTTAAAACTCCCAAACATGAAATATTCCAGACCCTGGAAAATAAAGTGGTGATAGTTTAATCACCACTTTATTTTCCAGGGTCTGGCATATTTTTTTTTTTCTATTTTGAAATAGCAATAAAAAATTACTAAAAAAAAATAAAAATAAACACAACTACAGTAATCTTCAGGCCTATTTTTTTTTTTTTAATCATGTGTGCAAAAAAAAAATGAAAAATAGGTCTGGCTGTTTTTTAAGGGGGTTAACGGGTCATATAAGCCTTTATGTAAATATTACTGATTTTTAATAACTAGTCATTACGTAACATGCAGTTTATTTCTCCAGGGGCCCCTCCCTCACCCTGGTTGAGCTGCACCGAAAAAAACCCAATTCTGTACTCAGATCTGAGCCATCAGCACCGCAGACTTTATCATTAGCATTCACCATGTTAGCGCACAAAGAAATAAATTGAAGCACTGTGGGGAAACCAATGTCTGTGCTAACTATATAAAAATAATAAAAACCTCGTAACCGAGACTGTATCAGGAATAGTAGACCTCGGCCCGCAGCCTAACAAAATCTTTGTTTTTGCTCCAGCAAGATTTAAAAATGATCACACAGATAAAATTAAATATTTTATCAGCTTCACTGGTAAGCAGAACAATAAAAAAAATAATAAAACACAATCTGTATTTTTATGATATTTTTGCAATCTTCCCTGGAATACCGACTCCTTTTTATAGAAACGTATGAAGCGTTATTATTTTTTCAAACTCCTGAATTTTTGCCAGAAGATTTTACATTTATATAGCTGGCGTCAAGGTTGTTTGTGTGTTTATGCTGCGATGGGAGAAAAAAAAACAAAAAACAAAAAACAAAATAGATAAACCGGAATATTAGAGAGGCCTGGTCGCTGAATGGAAATTCCGAGTTTGGATTTTAGAGGGGAATAAAATGTAGAGAAACCCAACATAGTTTGCAAGGATAATTAGTACAGAGTTAAGGTTCAATTCAGCTTAATTTCCAGGTTTTTTTTCTTTTTTACATCATTACGTCAGTGTCAGTTGTCAATAATCAAAAAAAAAAAATGTGTGCCCATCATGGTTCTAGCCATTGCAGTGTTACCATCTCGGTACGCATGCTACCATTTTATTCTAAAACATTCTCCGTCTCACCCAGCTCCTAGTTGCCCACGTCACAGGCCGCCATGCCTCCCAGGGTGCCAGGTACATCATTGACAGTGGTTCCTCCAGGGTGGTCCAGAGTACATGATTGATGGTTCTGTTTTCGGGATGCTCCAGAGTACATTATTGTCAGCAGCTCCTTTAGGGTAGTGCAATGTACATGATTGACAGTGGCTCCTCCAAGATGGTCCAGAGTACATGGTTGAACGTGGTTTCACCAGGATGGTCCAAAGTACGTCATCGACAGTGATTCCTCCAGGGTGGTCCAGAGTACATGATTATTAACGCTTTTTTCAGGACGGTGCAGAGTACATGAATAGCAGTGGTTCCTCCAGGGCGATCCAGAGTACATGATTGACAACGTCTTTTTTAAAGTGGCCCAGAGTACCTAATTGACAGCAGCTCCTCTGGGATGGTCCAGAGTACATAGTGGAACGTGGTTTCACCAGGATGGTCCAAAGTACGTCATTGACAGTGGTTCCTCCAGGGTGGTGAAGAGTACATGATTGATAATGCTTTTTTTCAGGACGGTCCAGAGTACATGAATGACAGTGGTTCCTACAGGGAGATCCAGAGTACATGAATGACAGTGGTTCCTACAGGGAGATCCAGAGTACATGAATGACAGTGGTTCCTACAGGGAGATCCAGAGTACATGAATGACAGTGGTTCCTCCAGGGAGATCCAGAGTACATGATTGACAGCGTCTTTTTTAAAGGGGCTCAGAGTACATAATTGACAGCAGCTCCTCTGGGGTGGTCCAGTGTACATGGTTGACAGTGGTACCTCCAGGGCGGTCCAGAGTACATGATTTAAAAAAAAAAAAATAGGCTCCTTTAGGGAGGTCTATTGTACATGATTACCAGCAGTTCCTCCACACTTCCCCACAATGCTTCAATTTATTTATTTGTGCGCTAACGTGAGGAATGCTAATCTATTCTGGAGGTACATGATTGGCAGTGCCTCTTTCAGGGCTGTCCTGAATACATGTGTAGTACATTAATAGATAGGTAAAGACTTGCTGGATGACATTAGGTAAATACTTGGACCTCTGTGACCAGGCCCCCGTGGGTGGGACGAAACGTGTCAGTGGGCATGGCCGGAGCAGCGCTGACTGCACATCTGAAGCACCGGGGCCGGCTTTGAGTGGCGCCTTACCTGGCATATGCTCCTAGATAGCCTGCTAGGAAAGATTGGGTACATATATTTTCTAGCTCTCCTGTAATCAGCAGAGCAGCATGTGATTGCTTTAGGCTTCTCTAGGCTCTGCAGGCATCAAGTTCGATTGCTTCTCACTGTCTGCTTGAGATTTCTAGAATATAGCGGGTTGGAGAGTCAAATGAGCAGTCTGAATGTTTATGTAGCTCCAGCCAATCCCTGGTGAGGTGTGCCCAGATGGTGATTGGGGAGTGCATAAATAATTTGGAGCCTCAGAAAGCAGGATTCTTCCCCAAGAAGAGAGGTTCCCAGCCAGAAGGGCATCCAGTCCTTCCTGGCAGCCCAGTTGAAGATTCTACCTGTCTCTTTGAGGTCCCAGCTGTGCCTAGCCGGAGGCCCTATTCTGCTGCAAGTTCAGAGAGTGCTAAAAGAAGGTTTTCCCCAAGTATTCGGTCTGGGGACTCACTAAAGAGATTGTCTGCCTGAGTCTGGAGGGAAACATCCAAGCCTTAGGGAGGCTGTGAGTGCAGACCTGAGAGAGGGATCCTTGTGACTGTTGCTGCTGTTAACCCCCGGCGCACTAGTATTAAGGCTTTCCTGGCCTAGAACATTGTTTATGGTGTCCTAGTGTTGTCCACTTCATGTCCCACTGCTTAAGGGACTGTTCTGAGAAGCAGCTGCAAAGGGAAGAATGTCCTCACTATCCTGTTAGTGTTCTGGAATATCCCACAGCTTCCCTAAGCCCATCTATTTTACTCAGCAATAAACTTGAAAAAAGGCAACCCCTTAACTGAGCCAGAGCAGTAAATGTGCCTGGGACACAAATTCAGTGGCTCCTGCAGGGGATAGTGCTACGCACAATTGACAGTGGCTTCTCCAGGGCAGTCCAGTGTACATGATTGACTTTGGTTCCTCCAGGGTGGTCCAGTGTACATAATTAACATCACCTCTTTCAAGGCAATTCAGAGTACATGATCCACAGTGGCTCCATCAGGACGGTCAAGAGCACATAATCGACAGTGGTTGCTCCAGGGTGGTCCAAAGTACATTATTGTACATCAACTCCTCCATGTGTGTTGTTTACTTAAGACATGTAATAACTTTTCCTCCACTCTGCTCCATGTGACCCAGGGAGAAGGACAACAATAAGCCACAGAGATGTCACCAGGACATGAGACAAGCTGTGGCTTAGTCCCGCCCCCAACTTGAGCTGCTTATATTGGAGGAAAGCAAAAGAAAAGTAGTCATGTGACTTGCACAAATGAAATGAAAAAAGGTACCTAGCCAATTCTAATTAGGAATGTCTCATTGTTTAACCGCTTCCCGCCCGGCCTATAGCAAAATGATGGCCGGGCGGTGGTTCAGTTATCCTGACTGGGCGTCATATGATGTCCAGCAGGATAACAGCCGCCGCGCGCCCATGGCGGCACGCATCGAGGCGCTCGGCGGTGCGGTGTGTCAGTCTGACACACTGCTACACCAATCTCTGTAAAGAGCTTCCGATGGAGGCTCTTTACCACGTGATCAGCCGTGTACAGTCACGGCTGATCGCGACGTAAACAGGAAGAGACGTTGATCGGCTTTTCCTCACTCGCGTCTGAAAGGCACGAGTAGAGGAGAGCCGATCAGCTGCTCTCCTGACAGGGGGAGTCTGCGCTGATTATTTATCAGCGCAGCCCCCCCCCGCGGATGCCCACACTGGACCACCAGGGAATCCGCCAGGACCACCAGGGAAGCCCCCAGCATGTGGATGGCCAGGTATGTACCCCATGTCTATCCACATATAAAAAAATACGCCCAATACATGCCAATCAGTGCCCACAAATGGGCACTGACTGGCAAAATTATGGATCAGTACAGACAAGTGATTCCCAGCAATGCCACCCATCAGTGTCATCAGTGCCACCCATCAGTGTCCATCAGTGCCACCTCTCAGTGCCCATCTATGCCCATCAGTGCCACCTCTCAGTGCCCATCCATGACCACCTATCAGTGACCATCAGTGCCCATCCATGCCACCGATCAGTGCCACCCATAAGTACCCATCAGTGCCGCCTATGAGTGCCCATCAGTGCCACCTATGAGTGCCCATTAGTGCTGCAAACCAGTGCCACCTATCAGTGCCCATCAGTGCCACCTATCAGTGTCCATTGGTGCCGCCTTATCAGTGCCCGTCAGTGCAGCCATATCAGTGCCCGTCATTGAAGAAGAAAACGGACCTTTTTCAAAAAAATTTAACAGAAACAAAGAAAACTGTGTTTTTTGTTGCGCAAAAAATAAAAATTGCAGAGGTGATCAAATACCACCAAAAGAAAGCTCTATTTGTGGGAACAAAATGATAAAAAATTTGATTGGGTATAGTGTTGCATGACCACGCAATTGTCATTCAAATTGCGACAGCACTGAAAGATTGGCTTGGGCAGGAAGGTGTATAAGTGCCTGGTATTGAAGTGGTTAATATATAGCATGGTTGTGGATTCTGTGCCCTAATACCTGCATTCTTGTAAACGGATTACAGTATCATCTCTGATAAAAGAGAGAGAGGGTTTTTGGTCTATAATCCATTCACCCATGTGTGTAATCTTATCTTTTCTGCACTTTCATACCAGAGATGTTTTTTTTAACAAGAGATGCACTATATGGCACAGAAGTCTGTGTAAACCTGAACATCACACTTATATCAGCTTGTTGGACATCCAATTCCAAAACCATGGACGTTATTATGGAGTTAGAACTTTATTTGTTGCTGTAACAGCCTTCAATCTTCTAGTAGGGCTTTCCTTTTTGGAGAATCTCGGTGGGAAGTTGTGCCCATTTGTGAGATCACGTACTGATGTTGAATGAGAAGATCTGGCACATATGTTGGGCCACCAAAAAAATACATGGTTAACAATTTATTCCAATTCATCCCAAAGGTATTCAGTAGGGTTAAGGGCAGGCCACTCGAGTTCCTCCACACCAGACTGGTCAAACCATGTCTTTATGGAGCTGGCTTTGTACACAGGGCACAGTCATGCTGGAACACAAAAGGGTCTTCACCAAACTGGTACTACAAGGATGGGATCATACAAGTGTCTAATACATCGTTGTATGCTAGTACTCTTCACTGGAGACACCTAAACTCCATTATTTGGAGGGGATCTACATGCTATTAGGTATATAGTAAGTGTAATGGTCAGGGTGTAGGAATCACTTGGGTGATTGGAGAGGAGCACCCGAAAAAAATCTCATTTGATTATTTTTATAGTTTATTGAGGATAAAAGTATACAAGTACAAGAAGAGTAGGAATTGCCTCCCCATTCTTTAGGACTATATTTCTTGGAGAATGGTTAGACTCTGAGAGGGTTAAATATATTCTCAGCAGTAGGGATGAGCCGAACACCCCCCGGTTCGGTTCGCACCAGAACCCGCGAACGGACCGAAAGTTCGCACGAACGTTAGAACCCCATTGACGTCTATGGGACTCGAACGTTCGAAATCAAAAGTGCTCATTTTAAAGGCTAATTTGCATGGTATTGTCCGAAAAAGGGTTTGGGGACCCGGGTCCTACCCAAGGGGACATGTATCAATGCAAAAAAAACTTTTAAAAACGGCCGTTTTTTCGGGAGCAGTGATTTTAATGATGCTTAAAGTAAAAAAAAAAGTGAAATATTCCTTTAAATATCGTACCTGGGGGGTGTCTATAGTATGCCTGTAAAGTGACGCGTGTTTGCCGTGTTTAGAACAGTCCCTGCACCAAATGTCATTTTTAAAGGAAAAAATCTCATTTAAAACTGCTTGCGGGTTTAATGTCATGTCGGGTCATGGCAATATGGATGAAAATCAGTGAGACAAACGGCATGGGTACCCCCCAGTCCATTACCAGGCCCTTTGGGTCTTGTATGGATATTAAGGGGAACCCCGCACCCAAATTAAAATAAGGAAAGTTGTGGGGCCACCAGGCCCTATATACTCTGAACAGCAGTATACAGGCGGTGCAAACAAGACAGGGACTGTAGGTTTGTTGTTAAGTACAATCTCTTTGTAATTTTGAACGGGTACATTTTTAACGTGTTTAGCTCCAGCCAAAAAATCTTTTTTAAGCTTTTTGGAAAACATAGGGAAGGGTTATCACCCCTGTGACATTTGTTTTGCTGTCTTTCCTCCTCTTCAGAAGATTTCACCTCACTTTTTGTCCCAATGAAAAATGTTTTTTGAAAATTTGGGTTTTTTTGTGGAACAAGGATTGGAAAGCATCAGTGGAAAGGAGAAATTGTTTTCCCATATTAACTCTTACAGGAGAGAATTTCCCTTCCTAGGGGTAGATTTCATCTCACTTCCTGTTGTCTCCTTCCGTTTGCAAGTAGGAGTCGTTTATAAGTTAGATGTTTGAAAGTAGGGTCCTGCCCTATATACTCAGCAGAAATTTGGGCCTTAGGTGTTGCTGTGGCCACAACACTGTAAGCCCTCACAGGGCCCTGCTGTGAAATGTTAGATCAAGAATTGTAATTACATGCCCCTGTTGAACAGGAGCTGAAAAATTAGGCCTTAGGCACTGGTGCTGGTGCCACAACACTGCAACCCCTCACAGACACTCTAGTTGGAACGCAGGAACGAGCCCTGCTGCAAAGTATTGCTTCAAAAATTGTAATTACACGCCCCTGTTAGACAGGGGCAGAAAAATTGGGCCTTAGGCACTGGTGCTGGTGCCACAACACTGCAACCCCTCACAGACACTCTAGTTGGAACGCAGGAACGAGCCCTGCTGCAAAGTATTGCATCAAAAATTGTAATTACACGCCCCTGTTAGACAGGGGCAGAAAAATTGGGCCTTAGGCACTGGTGCTGGTGCCACAACACTGCAACCCCTCACAGACACTCTAGTTGGAATGCAGGAACGAGCCCTGCTGCAAAGTATTACATCAAAAATTGTAATTACACGCCCCTGTTAAACAGGGGCTGAAAAATTGTGCCTTAGGCACTGGTGGTGGCGCCCAGAACCAAAAATGTTCTTACAAGCTATCAGCGTGATGATTGAGGAGGAAGAGGATAATTACTCAGGGATAGTCACTCAGCATCAGCATAGGCAGTCTTTGAAGGGATCTGAAAAAAATTATTCAGTTACATCAGCATCAGGTGCTTGGTAGCTGGTGGTGATCCAAGACTGATTCATTTTTATGAAGGTCAGCCGATCGACCGAGTCGGTGGACAGACGCACCCTGTGATCGGTTACCACGCCTCCAGCAGCACTGAATGTGCGTTCCGAAAGAACGCTGGATGCAGGACAGGCCAGTAGCTCAATTGCATACTGTGCAAGCTCTGGCCAGTGATCCATCCTCAAGACCCAGTAACCCAGAGGATTTTCGGTGGGAAAGGTGTCCAAGTCTGATCTTGCCCCTAGGTATTCCTGCACCATGTAAAACAGACGCTGGCGATGGTTGCTGGAACCGATCATACCTTGGGGCTGCGGACCAAAAAATTGTCTGAACGCATCGGTCAGACGGCCACCTTCTCCACCGCTCCTTCTTTGACTGACCGAAGCCTCAGCAACACGTTGTCCAGAAACAGGAGTTTGTAACCTCCCAGTCTCTGGGAACGCGTTGCACAGACCTTTCTGCAAGGCCTCCCGAAGATGTTTCATCCTCTGCTCCCTCTGCGATGGCAAGATAAGGTCCGCAACCTTACCCTTGTAACGTGGATCAAGGAGGGTTGCCAGCCAGTATTGGTCCTTCTCCTTGATACCACGAATACGAGGATCCTTACGCAGGCTTTGCAGGATCAGGGAGGCCATGCAGCGTAGGTTTGCTGAGGCATTCGGTCCAGAGTCCTCTGGGTCACTAAGGACAACAACGTCCGCAGCCACCTCCTCCCAGCCACGTACAAGTCCATGTGTTCCTTGGGACTGATCCCTTAAAGACTGCTGATGCTGAGTGCCAGGCTCCACCTCCATACTGACACAATCTTCCTCCTCCTCCTCCTCCTCCTCCTCGTCCTCTTGCTGTGTGATCGGCGGGCACGCAGGAACACTGTCTGGATAAAGGGGGCCTTGAGAGCTAAGGAAGTCCTCCTCTTCCTGCCTCTGTTCTGCCTCAAGTGCCCTGTCCATTATTCCACGCAGCGTGTGCTCCAACAGGTGGACAAGGGGGACAGTGTCACTGATGCATGCACTGTCAGTGCTCACCATCCTCGTGGCCTCCTCGAATGGTGACAGGACAGTGCATGCATCCCTGATCATGGCCCACTGGCGTGGGGAAAAAAAAACAAGCTCCCCTGACCCTGTCCTGGTGCCATAGTCACACAGGTACTCATTGATGGCCCTCTGCTGCGTGTGCAGCCGCTGCAGCATGGCCAACGTTGAGTTCCACCTGGTGGGCATGTCACAGATTAGGCGGTTCTTGGGCAGGTTAAACTCCTTTTGGAGGTCCGTCAGCCGAGCACTGGCATTATATGACCGGCGGAAATGCACACAGACTTTCCTGGCCTGCCTCAGGACATCCTGTAAGCCCGGGTACCTGCCCAAGAACCGCTGCACCACCAAGTTAAGGACGTGAGCCAAACAGGGCACATGGGTCATTTGTCCCTGTCGGAGGGCAGAGAGGAGGTTGGTGCCATTGTCGCAAACCACCATTCCTGCCTTAAGTTGGCGTGGCGTCAACCACCTCTGAACCTGCCCCTGCAGAGCTGACAGAACCTCTGCCCCAGTGTGGCTCCTGTCCCCCAAGCACACCAGCTCAAGCACCGCATGGCATCTTTTGGCCTGCGTACTTGCGTAGCCCCTTGAACGCCTACGGAGCACCGCTGGTTCCGAGGAAGAGGCCATGGAGGAAGAAGAAGAGGAGGGGGTGGAGGAGAGAGGTGTGTCACAATCAGCATTTTGGAGGCGTGGTGGCGGAACAACCTCCAACACTACTGCACCTTCTCCTGCATCCTTCCCAGCTGCCAGCAGAGTCACCCAATGCGCCGTGAAACTAAGGTAACATCCCTGTCCATGCCTGCTGGACCATGAGTCAGCGGTAATATGCACCTTACCGCTGACCGCCCTGTCCAGGCATGGACATTGCCTTCCACATGCCGGTAGAGAGCCGGAATCGCCTTCCGTGAGAAAAAGTGGCGTTTGGGTACCTGCCACTGAGGAACCGCACATTCCACAAACTCACGGAAGGGGGCAGAGTCTACCAACTGAAAAGGCAGCAGTTGAAGTGCTAGCAATTTTGCCAAGCTAGCATTCAACCGCTGGGCATGTGGATGGCTGGGAGCAAACTTCTTTCGGCGGTGCAGCAGCTGGGGCAGGGAAATTTGCCTGGTACAATCTGACGTCGGTGTACCAAAAGCAGATTGCCCACAAGTACTTGGCTGTGACACACCTAATTCTACACCTTCATTCCTCTCACTGCAGGTCTCAGAGAGGACTGAAGGTCTAGTGGGGTTGGAAATCTCAGCTGATGAGGAGCAAGGAGAGATCCTCTTTGTTCTTTGGTGTGGGTCTTTTAGATATGCTTGCCAACGAACTGCATGGCAGGTCAACATATGTCTGGTCAAGCATGTGGTACCCAAGCGGGAGATGTTTTGGCCACGCGAGATACGCTTGAGACATATGTTGCAAATAGCAGCGGTGCGATCTGATGCACGCGTCTCAAAAAAGGCCCACACCAAAGAACTTTTTGAATAACGCGCAGAGACTGCAGCGCCCTGCACATGTGGAGCTTTGGGGTGTGATGCAGTCAATGTGCTGCCCTTAGGCTGGCCCCTGGAGGGCATCCTGCCTCGTTGGTGATGTGCCGCCTCCTCCTCCTCCTCCTCCTCCTCCTCCTCTCTCCTATCAGGCACCCACGTTGAGTCAGTGACCTCATCATCCCCTCCCTCCTCATCACTGGAGCAAACCTGGCAGTATGCTGCAGCAGGGGGAGCATGACTGCCAGATTGCTGTCCTTCTTGGGCACCCCCTCTGTCCTTGCTCATGTTACTGCCTTCATCAAGCTCAGTATCATCATCAGAGCCTTCCAAACGCTGGGCATCCTCCTGGAGCATGTACCCAACACTGTGGTCAAACAGTTCGAGGGAATCCTCAGGAGGACATGGTGGAGCTAGGGAAGGAGTCACTGATGACATTGAGCTGAGGGAAGAGGCCGCTCCTTTGCCAGACAAAGCACCCTGGGCATGGGTGAGAGAGGATGAGGAGGATGAGGACGGCTTGGTCATCCACTTGACCAAGTCTTCCGCATGTTGCGGCTCAACACGGCCAGCTGCCGAAAAAAAGGCCAAGCGTGTCCCATGGCCACGTGCTGATGAGGATGCACCATCTCCACGACCAGCACTAGACACAGAGCCTGCTTGCCCTCTCTTATTGGCTTGTGACTGTCTGCCTCTCCTTCTTGGCCTTCCAGACATACTAATGGCCTGTAGCTGCACTAAGCTGGGATAGAACACCAGTAATTTTCTTCAGGTAGCTTTATATACTGTAACCAGACAAGCCTGCCTGTCAGTAGGAAGATAACAGGAACGGATCTAGCTGAACACTGTGAGCAGGACGCACTGCACTAAATGTAAATAGCAGGAACGGATCTAGCTGAACACTGTGAGCAGGACGCACTGACTGCACTAAATGTAAATAGCAGGAACAGATCTAGCTGAACACTGTGAGCAGGACGCACTGCACTAAATGTAAATAGCAGGAACGGATCTAGCTGAACACTGTGAGCAGGACGCACTGACTGCACTAAATGTAAATAGCAGGAACGGATCTAGCTGAACACTGTGAGCAGGACGCACTGCACTAAATGTAAATAGCAGGAACAGATCTAGCTGAACACTGTGAGCAGGACGCACTGCACTAAATGTAAATAGCAGGAACAGATCTAGCTGAACACTGTGAGCAGGACGCACTGCACTAAATGTAAATAGCAGGAACGGATCTAGCTGAACACTGTGAGCAGGACGCACTGACTGCACTAAATGTAAATAGCAGGAACGGATCTAGCTGAACACTGTGAGCAGGACGCACTGCACTAAATGTAAATAGCAGGAACGGATCTAGCTGAACACTGTGAGCAGGACGCACTGCACTAAATGTAAATAGCAGGAACAGATCTAGCTGAACACTGTGAGCAGGACGCACTGCACTAAATGTAAATAGCAGGAACGGATCTAGCTGAACACTGTGAGCAGGACGCACTGACTGCACTAAATGTAAATAGCAGGAACGGATCTAGCTGAACACTGTGAGCAGGACGCACTGCACTAAATGTAAATAGCAGGAACGGATCTAGCTGAACACTGTGAGCAGGACGCACTGACTGCACTAAATGTAAATAGCTGGAACGGATCTAGCTGAACACTGTGAGCAGGACGCACTGCACTAAATGTAAATAGCAGGAACAGATCTAGCTGAACACTGTGAGCAGGACGCACTGCACTAAATGTAAATAGCAGGAACAGATCTAGCTGAACACTGTGAGCAGGACGCACTGCACTAAATGTAAATAGCAGGAACGGATCTAGCTGAACACTGTGAGCAGGACGCACTGCACCAAATGTAAATAGTCTAGATAGAAGATAACAGGAACGGATCTAGCTAAACTGAATACAGTGTATATATATATATGCAACACCTGGGATGCATATATATACACAATACACTGTAAGTGCAGCTAACTGACTGACTGTTCTGCCTAATCTATCTAACTCAAATCAAATGACACTGTCTGTCTCTCTCTCTATCTCTCAGCACACCGGAACACACACTACACAGGGCCGCCGTGCAGGCGGCCTTATATAGTGTGGGGCGTGTACTAAATCCCCTGAGCCATAATTGGCCAAAGCCACCCTGGCTTTGGCCAATTACAGCTCTCTCTACTGACGGCGCTGTGATTGGCCAAGCATGCGGGTCATAGTGCATGCTTGGCCAATCATCAGCCAGCAATGCACTGCGATGCCGCAGTGAATTATGGGCCGTGACGCGCCACACGAATTTGGCGCGAACGGCCCATAACGTTCGCAATTCGACGGACGGTCGAACAGCCGATGTTCGAGTCGAACATGGGTTCGACTCGAACACGAAGCTCATCCCTACTCAGCAGTATACCAGGCATTGTGAAGCAGAGACAGCCCAGTATAGGGATGACATTCAAGTTTGGGTCAGACGTGGGTTTGAGGTGAACTCAACCTGTTCACGGTTTGCGGACCCGCTGGATAAATTGGCCAGTTTGCCCACCCAAACTCTTGGCTTCCGTAAACAGACAGTGATATAACTGACCAAATTTTGTCATTGACCATATATATAGTCAACAACATCAACCAGGATTCCCAGCGCATTACATGCCAGGGATCTCTGGGAGCGCAGTGGGTAAATATCAGAGGACGTCGTGTAGTCATGATCGGTGGATGCCGTGATTGACAAAGCATTTAAATCAGCGTACTTCCTAGTTGGGGAGGATTTACATCAGAGGACATTTTTATCCTTTTTTTTGATTCATGTCATTTAAACACTTTTTTTTTCTAATGTGTGTTATTTTTAATTGGCTTCAAAAAGGGTGGGCTCAGGGCAAGAAACAAGTAAGTCATGGCAACAGCACAGCTTGCGTTCCACAAGCTGACCACAGACGCCTCCTCCTTCTTGGCTTTGATTGGCTCCTCCGGTTCCCCTCAGTTGTGGTGTCACTGCCGAGAAGTCTGACCCGCTAAGTCCAGTGTCTTCGCCCCCGCATCCAGGCAATCTTACACCTTCTCAGTCTGGACATACATGGCCTTCTGTCCTCCCGCTCGTAGCAGCTTCATCCATCTTTGACCCGGCTACATCACCATCTCACACAGCCTTTGGGCTCCTTGGGACCGGATTTCTATCCTCTTCAACATGAGCATGAGGTCACCTGTGGTAATGTTGAATAACTTTTATCTGTCCATTACACCATTGTTTTTACAATTGTTTCCCAGCTGACTTTTTAGACTTTGATTTTTAGACTTTGCACCAGTTTATCATATCTATGGTGGAATAAACATTGTTGGATCATCATACCATGGTTACTAGTGCCTGTTTTTTATGACCACCACACTTTGGATCTTGTAGATGGGAAAAACCGCGCTAACACTAAAAACATATAAGCAGCAGCATATAGTGCGATCACACCAAATCTAGAGTCCTGTAAAAAGCTGCGCTAAAATTAAAAGTCCATATAAATGACATCAAGGGGATTTCTCCAAGTCCTTATACAAAGTGAAACACCACCACCGTGCACTTCTAAGCAGTAGTGACAATCCACCCTAGTAGTAGAGCCTGCTTACCAGATGGCAAGTGTAAAAGGACAAGTGGCTGTAGCCTAGCCAAGGCCTTTCAGCTTGCTGACGCTCCCGGTGTTCCTATGGGGGGTAAATCTCCAGGCTCCCTCAGGTTGTCCACATGTCACAATTCAACACAGACAGGAAGTGCTGTTAGATAAAGACAGCAAGTTCCATGAGGTACGGAGTAGACAGGAGACATTGCTGGCAGTGGCAGCAGAAGAGGTCATCCGGGTTTTTCGTGTTGAATTGTGACATGTGGACAACCTGAGGGAGCCTGGAGATTTACCCCCTATAGGAACACCGGGAGCGTCAGCAAGCTGAAAGGCCTTGGCTAGGCTACAGCCACTTGTCCTTTTACGCTTGCCATCTGGTAAGCAGGCTCTACTACTAGGGTGGATTGTCACTACTGCTTAGAAGTGCACGGTGGTGGTGTTTCACTTTGTATAAGGACTTGGAGAAATCCCCTTGATGTCATTTATATGGACTTTTAATTTTAGCGCAGCTTTTTACAGGACACTTTGGATCTTACTCATAGAGCACTGCTTATAGTTCCTTTTGTTTGTTCTACATTATTCCAGTGTTGTGTCAGCTGCACTGAGTTTGATCATTATCAACCACGGATTACTTCACAGACACATCCAATCTTATATGACCCTACAGCCCCTTGTAGCGCTTAAGGATATTTGTTTTTTTTTTCCTTTACACTTCAAAGACTGGAAAAACATCCTCTATACTGCACTTAGCTAAAGTAAAATTGTGTTGAATTCAACGTGTGCCTTATGGAAGAGATAAGCTGTAGGTGACCATGCTGGCCAGACAGGCTGGGCCTAAAGAGGTAAGTCAATGTACAAAGCGGCATTTGAAACAGAATAGTAACTGTTGTAGATGTGTGTGTCAGATTTTTGGCTGGCGTTACCCTTTAAGCATGAAGAGGCGGTGTCCATTTTTCTCCCGAACTCCTGAAAGTCCTCGCTTATCAGCTCATGTGTGACTCTATTAGACAAAGTGCCTAAATGCCTCCGAATCCCGGGAGGACTCAGCTATGTTAAATGACCAAATCCATAATGCGGGATAATTTCTCGGAGGAATTTAAATACAGATTACAAATTAAACAGGTATTATTATGCTTCCCTTCACACAAATTAACCAGGAATCAAATAAAATTTCTGAGATGTAAATCACAGAGCAGCACCAGAGCAACTCATGCAAAACAAATGAAATCTTCCTCCCATTTTCTAATTAGGGCTCGGAGAACGTTCTATCGGCGAGGTTCACATCTGCAGGTGAACAACTCTACAATTTGCCGGGCCGGGGACGGCTCTGAATGACAACGTGGCGCCGGGGGAGGGTGACATTTGGGTGTCATTGATCTGCTCAGAGTAATGTCTCCTTCGATACAATGTAACGAGCTGCGGTCAATGTTATCCCTCACTTTATATATATATATATATATATATATATATATATATATATATATATATATATATATATATATATAAATTATATATGTGTGTGTGTGTGTATACCCAAGAACACGCACATACATACAGTGTAGTGCTACTACAGTGGTAACTCAATACTACACTTTGTGCAAATTATAAGTAAAAATGTAATATAACAAAAAATCCATAAAAAAGTCCAATCAATCAACATAAATCTTGATACTTGTACTTCAGTGTTAATATCCCATCACTGTGCTTTACAAAAGCTCTTATTGCTTGTGCACACCACCACCAGATACTTTATCTGCTCACCTCAGGGATGAGTCAAGTAGGCTCAAATGAACTCTTTATTTCTACTTCCCTGAGCGTCTTTCCTTTCTATCAGGAATCGGTTGATCTCCAGGACTACACAGCCTCGCTCCTTAGATATTCCTCCACCTCAAGGGACTCGTATTATCATGTAATCAAAAACACAGCCGACATAGTGCTCTCCGCTTTATAAAATGTATTTAAAAGCTGCTGGGGAATAGCAATCAGAGGTGATACACGTGGGGATGGGATGCTCCAGCCCTGGATCGGCCTCCCTGGCACTTCCCCCTCTACCCTTCCTGACTGTCACTCATCTACTCTTTGCTAGTGCCTGCACCTCTTTGTCTCCACCCGCCTCTGTGCTGGCCCCTGCCGTGTACGTTCCCGGCTCTCCTTTCGTATGGAGGGACTTTTCAGTGCTGACAGTTGCCTCCCCAGATTCAGAACCTGGGCTTCCAGGGAAACAATGTGCTTACATTTTGCGCAGAAGTATTCGCCCTCGATCGGATGATCAAGGAACACATTCATGACACAAGATGTACACCGAGTCGCATCTCCACACCCACCGGGCATCGTACCTATTAATTTAATGAGGATTGGGAATTATACCCTGTCCAAATTACTTAACAACTAGCTTCCTGACACTAATACTCAAGACAATACACAGGTACTCAACAAGACAATACACAGGTACTCAACAAGACAATACATAGGTACTCGCAAACCAACGTGCGCTCGCTGACCCACGTGCACTCGCATACCAACGTGCACTCGCAGACCAACGGGCACTCGCTGACCCACGTTCAAGTGCAGACCAACGTGCACCCGCTGACCCATGTGTACGCGCAGACCAACGTGCACTCGCACACACACAATACACAAGTACCAACGATCCACACACACTACTCAGACAACACTCAGGTACTCACAATACACAGGTACTACCTGACACTAATACTGGATACAGCCCACGTGCACTCGCAGCACTCATGTACTTACAATACACAGGTACACACTCACCCTACACAGGTACTTGACCCCTGTTATAACCTCACCACTTAGTCCAGTTCCACTTGGTCTAAGTTCCAGCAAGCTCAAAGATGAGCAGGCTCACAATGAGTTCTACATAAAAGTTATATAGGCCTCAAGCACCTGGGACCAATTAACCGCTCCCCTTAATTAGTAGGCTGAAGGAAGCAAAGCAAAAAAAAAGCTGTTTAAAAAGTGACAGAAAAAGGTGTTAAAAAGCTACAAGGAAAAGCCCCAAAAAGAACCTAAAAATGCAACCCAGCAATCACCAGCAGTCAAAGGCAAAACTTGTTCACACTCTCTACTCAAGGTCCCCACTGTTTAGTTTCCAACCAGCAGTCACCGACCTGTGCATGCTGAGTTGTTGGCATCACAGGGGGCGCTGCCACCAGGTGACGTCGCCAGGTGGCTTCGCCCCTTACCGATTTAGGAACTGTCACACGGCGGAGCAGGTAGAAGATGGTTAGTGGGTGTCGCGTCTTTTCTTTTCTTTCAGGTCTGGCGGTGCAGCGAGGGTTTGACGATGGATCTACATCGGGGGACACATTGTTTTTTATTTATAATAAATAAATTATCAAAAACTGTGTGTGTGTTTTAATTTCTTTTTGACACTTTTGGTACAATGTACCCCAAACTCATTCACATGGTGAGGGGGTGGAATAAGCCCCCAGCCCACAGGTCCCCACAACCACCACCCAGGTTTGTATGGAAGAGGCCCTTTTTCACATCAACATCAACTATGTTAAGGGCGTGTGGCCTGGTATGGCTCAGAAGAGGGGACACTCGCTCTTACCACCCCCCCTTTCCTGGCCTACCAGTCTCCATGCTCGGATAAAGGTAAGGTATTTATTTGGGGGGGAACCTAGGTCTTTTTTTTTTCAAAATTTTGGCATGGGGGTTCCTCTCGAGATCCATACCAGACCCTTAGGGGACCCCACACCATTTTTAAAAACATTTTGGTGTGGGGTTCCCCTTAAAATCCATGCCAGACCCAAAGGCCCTGGTATGGAGTGGGAGGACCCCACACCATTTTCTATCACATTTCTGCATTGTCGTTTTTTTTTTTTTTGGGGGGGGGGGGTTCAAGAAAGCTTGCAGCCGGGAAAATCAATTTAACTTTTTTTTGTTCTTAATAAATGTCAGTTTTGCTGCAGCAGGTTCTATACAAAGTATAGATGCACCACAGGCAGACTAAGGGAACCCTTTAGGCACTATATTTAAAGGAATTTTTCCTTTTTATTGTTTTACTTTAAACATCATTAAAATCACTGCTCCTGTAAAAATGATCTTTTAAAAAAAAAAAAACATTTTTAAATTGGTACATGTCCCCCAGGGCACTACCCGGGCCCCCATACCCTTTTTATGGCCAATAACTTGCATATAAGCCTTCAAAATGGGGACTTTTGATTTTTCATGTTCGGGTCCCATAGACTTTAATATGGTTCACGGTTCGGGTCCGAAACATGTTCGGGAGTTCTGGTGCGAACCGAACCGGGGGGGGTGTTCGGCCCATCGCTAGTTACAAAGTGGATTTCCCTGAATACCGTTTCAGCCTCTTTAAACAGTTCTTTTACACCCCTGAATTTGCAAGCGTGCATTGGTACAATTTTTTGGGGAGTAATCCACAGATCAAGAAAGCAACCTGCCTCATTTGTGTGCATGTGTGTTCACTCCTTTGGTTCAAGCATGCTTGTTAGTATATGACTACATGAGCTTTCCAAATTCTCCTCTTGCAAAAACTTTGAAACCACAACAAGTTGAGTTGAGAGGTATCTTGATATAGCGCGGTCTTACCCCGAATGGTCTTGACGTGATTGGCGGAGTCTCTGGTGAAACCCAGGGACTAGGAGGAGAAAGCAACAGGAAAGCAGCATGAAAAATGGAACCAGAAAGGCTAGGCAGGAAAGGCTTGTGTGAAGAGCCAATTCTTCAATTACCTGCGAAAGACCAGGATGGTAGGGGCCTCCTGGAGCTCAGCAGGGAGGCTATTCCACAGCACGGCACCCTGGTGAGAGAAAGCTCGACCACTACGCTGGGTCTTTAGGCACAGAGATGTGGAGGAGGTCTCTTCTGCTCGAGCTAAGTGATGTTGTTTCCCAACCTGTGCCCAATCTCATTCCAGCACTGTGCCCGAGAGCAGTGGCTCCCTCCTCTCTCTCCCTCCTCACTGGTCATGGAGGCCAATGGCTCCTGCTGCTATCAATCACAGCCTGTGAGGAGAGAGCAGACGGTTGGGCAGAGCCACGCTGGGTGTGTCAATCCTGCAAGCCCACATGAGTTCCCCCACAGCAATCAGGCACTTAGAAGGGGGGGGGGTAGGAAACAGAAGCACTGGCGGGGGACCTGAGAAGAAGAGGATCAGGGCTGTTGTGTGCAAAACCATTACACAGAGCAGGTAAGTATAACATGTTTATTAAAAAAAAAAAACTCCCTTTACAATCATTTTAAGGCCACCAGATGGAACTGAGGACACCACAGGAAATAAATACTTTTATCAATTAAATATTTTGTGGCAATTGTCATGAAAAAAACTTCTCCAGCTAGGTATGGTTATATTGCATTCACACCATTGTGCACATTTTCTATGATTGTCAGTTCCATCTAGTAGTTAAAACGCACTCTTTTTTGGGGGGGGAGGGGGGTGCATTGGCTGGGAATCTAATTTAGGCCTCCTGTGTAGCAGGCAAGAATTCTACCACTGAACTGCTCGTTTTTTCTAAACTTTTTGTTTTATGAGTAAATAACTTTCGACCTGTGGGCGAATTAGCCAGAGAAGAACATTACATTTTGACCTATTCAAACCAAAGACCTATTCATGCTGAACTAATATACCAGCAGTTTCACTGGATAAATAGCTATACATTTTTTTAATAAATACATCCCTTTATATAAGCTGAAAACATGATTAAACTGTTAGAAAAAAAGTAGCAAAAAGGACCAACTCTTTGCACCAAAGCAGTTCTGAGGTTTTTAAAGCTAAATTCCAGGAATTCATCTACTTTATAAAAACTGCAGACCTGCCATGAGTTAAGTCTAACGAGGTGCCTGCTGACCATAGCTCCCAACTGTCCCTGATTTTGAGGGGCTGTCCCTGATTTGGGACAATGTCCCTCTGTCCCTCATTCCTTATTTTGGTCTGATCTATATAGTTGTATATAAAGTGCACTTTTTATCTTTCAAAAAGTATAAATTGCTGCATTTGTAAATGTCAAAAACCAGTATAAAAATAATATTTTCTAGGACATTCAGGACAATACAGGACATTCAGAGTGTCACAGACATACATGAATATACACACACACGTTAACCAGCCTTTCCTAGCAAATAGTATTTATGCAGTGATGTTACCCCAATCATTTAGTTTCTGTTATAGCTGGTCCACAAACCATTTAGCTTCTGTTATAGCTGGTCCACAATTTCCTCTTTGAACAGGACTTAGGACGTTAAAATGATTGTAAACGATCACCTTGTAAAACAACCCATTCCGTTTAAAATAGAAATGAAAGGCAAAACATCTGTGTATAGATATAAAAAAACATTATAAATACCTTTTTGTCCCTTTTTTATAAGTGATCCCCTCTGTTCTCAGCTGCATGAGAGCTGGGGGAGCAGAAGTAATAGTACATTAAACTTCCCAGTGAATTCCTGTGCAAGGGGGAGGGGGGGGTGAAAATTCAATTCTCATCATTGAGGGAGAGTACGCTGAGTTCCCAGCACAGCACAGAGAACTGGCCCCACTGTGTTCTTATGCTTACGGTGGTCAGTATTTAATAGGAAAGCACATTTATCTTTCAAAAAGTGTTTCCCAGTGATAAACATTTCATCCAATTTCTAAATTGCTGCAATTGTAAATGTCAAAAACCAGCATAAAGGAACATTAGTGGTAAAAAGAAACTTGTGGGTGTCAGGAAAGAAGCAAGTACCAGTCTCGCCAATATCGCTGCCTTCCTTCGCACATGCACGGTAGAGCGGCACTCCGGCGCATCCCTGGGCACAATACAGTGAAACGGCTAATACGCGTGCGCAATTCGGCTAAACGGCTAATGTGTGTGTGCAATTCAGCGAAACGGCTAGTGCGCGATTCAGCGGACCGGCGAACGCACGTAAGCAATAGCGCGCGCACAACATGAGTCTCCCACTGGCCTATAAAAGCCACTCTGTGCCATGACCATATTGCTGGTTTGTCTTTCAGCTCCCCGTCTGTTTCCTGCTTGTATCCTGATTCTTGATTACCTGTTGTGACCCGGATTGACCTTGACCTGCTCTGATCTCTTCCTGCATCTGATCCTCGGCTTGCCTCTCGGACTTCTCAGACCTGCCCAGCCTGCTGGTGACTCGTGCCTCTTTGTGCCCTTCACCCTCGTACTATCTCCAGGAGTGGAGTGCGCTTAGTCGCAAGAGGTTACCGCTCTCAGCATCTCGGCCTCTGTGAGTACCCTTATCTGACAGAGCGTTTAACTAATACTTTTTTGTAACATTCTCCTTTAAGGGGGTGTGGCGGGGGGGTGTCTTATGTCTACATACTTTTGCTAATAGGTGTTCCTCGTTCCCATCTCAAAAAGTTGGGAGGTGTGTAGTAGATGTTTCTCTATTATTTGCATCTGACAGGTTTGTGGTGCTCCTGCTCATTGTAGGCTCAGTTCCTTTAAGAGCAGAGTCGCTGGAATTGCTATCCCCACTGCTCCCCTCCTTCTGCCCATTCAAAGAAGCCTTTGTATTGTGTGAACTCATTCACACAATACAAAGGCTCCTGTGAATTGGCAGTGTTATATGTACTTATGTGTAAAGAAAAACGGTGCTGTATCTCGATCCCTATTGTGGAATATACACAAATAAATAAATAAATAAAACAGAATAGGAGCTGCGCTCTAAATATATAAAAAGACAATCGTGCAAGTGACACATGAGTGACAATGTGTGTCAAAATTACCACAGTGACACTAAGAAAAGTGTATAGCAACAAGTCCCAAGATGGGTGAGTAATAAAGGAAGCAAATGAGTTCTCCAATTAAAGTGTGTAGGAACACCTGATGTATAGAACTCCTTCTGTGACTGTATTATTCACATAGGATGAAGTGTTAATCCACCACCACCTGAAGTGCACGCTTACCGGCTTGCACAAGCTAGCTCGCTTGTGGCTAACACAGCCAGGGCCTTTTCCTCTGGGAATGGCAACCGAATGGCGCATCGATCCACAACCGCCTCCACACACACCACTATCCAGTGGATACTCTTGTGTAGTCACAGGAACAATGGCAAGCCAAGGTCCTCACTCGACATTGGTATTCATACAGCCCAAAAGAAAGGAAAGGATCGCCATAGGTAAAAACTGACTGGTGTTTATTAAATAAAAAACAGTACCACTTACATATGAGTAAGGTTCTTCCAATATGAAATGTAAGCCGGCCGGCTACAATACAAACACCCATCCTGTCGGGACATTGAGCAGCGTGGTGAGGTCAGCTCGTCGCTCCTCCCAAAGTATAAGTACTTATTCACAAAACAGAAAGGCTTCGCAAATCGTCAGTATTGTATGAACTCATTCACAAAGAAAACAGGCCCCTGTGCATCGGCAGTATTACTAATTCACAAAATACAAAGGCTCCTGTGAATCAGGACTATCATATGAACTTATTAACCAAAACACAAAGGCTCCTGTGAATTGGCAGTATTGTATGAACTCATTCACAAAATGCAGAGGTGTCATGGCTGGACTCAGCCCTTCCTTCTCTAAGCTGGCCGCTCAGCTGTCGGCTAATTGCCAGCTCCCATCTCTCTCCACAGTTACCCAGCTGTTGTTGATTCTGCTCGTCAGTCCTGCCTACTTAAAGTTGCCCAGCTCACTTGTTTCATGTCTCCTTATTGAAACCTTTGGTCTGCAATCGCTTTACCACATCGGTGCCACGTCCTCACCCTATACAGATTGAGAACCATGAGGAGTATGAAGTACAATCCATTGCTGACTCCCGTAGGTTCCGTGGGCGCATACAGTACCTGGTGCATTGGAAGGGGTACGGTCCGGAGGAACGCTCTTGGGTCTCATCCTGGGACAAACATGCCCCTGTCATCCTCCGTGATTTCCATAGACGTTTTCCCCTCAAGCCCGGTGGTCCTCCGAGGGGGAGGGGTCATTGAGGAGGGGGTACTGTCAGGGCTGGGCTCAGCCCTTCCTTCTCTAAGCTGGCCGCTCAGCTGTCGGCTAATTGCCAGCTCCCATCTCTCTCCACAGTTACTCAGCTGTTGTTGATTCTGCTCGTCAGTCCTGCCTGCTTAAAGTCATCCAGCTCACTTGATCTCTGCCTTCGCCTTTGTCAACATCACAGAGACTTTCTCCTGCGTTCCTGTTGAAGACTTGCTCGGCTGATGTTCCTTCTGGCTCCTGATCCTGCTTGCTGTACTACTACGTTTATCTCTGGCTCTCTGACATTTCCTTGGCTGACTACCCTATCCGGTTACTGAACTCTGGCTTGTTTTAACTAAGCTTACTCTGTTTACCTTATTATAATTATTATTATTAAACAAGTGTGATTTAACTATACTTCTGTCTCAGTCTGATTCATGGTTCCTGATAAAAGGCTCCTGTGAATCAGCAGTATTATATGAACTCATTCACAAAATACAAAGGCTCCTTCGAATCAACAGTATTATATGAACTCATTCGCAAAATGCAAAGGCTTCTGTGATTCAGCAGTATTATATGTACTCATTCACAAAAAAACAAAGGCTCCTGTGAATCGGCAGCATTATACAGTATAAACGTATTCACAAAATGCAAAGGCTTCTGTGAATCAGCAGTATTATATGTACTCATTCACAAAAAACAAATGGCTCCTGTGAATCTGCAGTATTATATGAACTCATTCACAAAATACGAAGGCTCCTGTGAATCGGCAGTATTATATGAACTCATTCACAAAATACAAGGGCAGGGGGGAGGGGCGGGCATAACTGCTGTGTGTGTGTGCTTCTCTGCTCACACAGCTGGAGTGTGTCCTTAAGGAATAGAAAAAAACCTGTAAAAAAAATACATATATATATACACACACACACAATTAACATATATATATATATATATATATATATATATATATTGTTAATTGGGTAGGGGGTGGCTCTGCTCTAACCTCTGACACCAATGGGTGGGACACGGCAATTGCCCTAGCCTGTTCAAAAACTGATTATGAACTTACTGATAGTGTGCACAAATGGTTTCAAAGAAACCCAGAGGTGTGTCAGTATTTGTTAAATTTGGATTGTGGTTAGAAAGAAATCATCAATAATTGACTCTTTCTTTTCAGCAAGTTGAAGTGGTGATCTTCATTTCTTTGGGGACCAAAGAGTTTAAGTGGGGGGAGTGTGTAGCCAAGGGTTTGCTAATATAAGGCATTACAGTTGTTATGGTTGCAAATGAGTTTTGGCTCCCTCTAGTGTCCTTTTAATGCTTTTAGGACTTTCTTCTTTTAATTCCTGAAAAGGAGCACTGCAATGTGGGAGATGTAGTTTGGAGGAGGAAGTGACTGTGTTAGCTGGATCAGCCCTGAACTACAATACAGACAATGCAAAGCGTGCAGCACTGCATCCTGGGAGCAGTAATAAAAGGACCAGCGTGGCCATCTTGCAGCCTCTCTGGACGCCATTCAATACCTGCCAGCAGGAGGTCTGTGTGTGTGACCAGGAGACTGCGGCTTATACAGCGCGAAGCAGGATTGTCAGCCTCTGAGGTGCCTCAGAGTGCAGCCCTGCCGGCTTAACAAGCGGATCAGTTTGCAGAGCCAGGACATCTGGAAGTTTCCTGCATTTCAGCCATCCGAAGGAGAGGTACAGCGCAGCAGCACCATCTTTTCATCAGACTGAGACATCAGGAGGGAAGTCCGGACGGAGCCTCACAGCCTCTGAGTCTATTGTGGTGAGAGGGCACCTGCCCATTTTAGAAAAGTGCACTTGTAGTTCCACAGAAGTGATTCTACTTATTCACAGGCAACATACAGCTGAACTCTGGGGTTTGTCGTTTCCTGTGCTGTAGTCAGTAATGTATTACACTCACACATAAGGAATAAGTTACAAGTGCCATATTTCTTCAGTTAAGCAGTTAGCAACATACCATTTCTTCTACAGTTTGCTTTCTCTCTTTTGCCAGTTTGGATTAAAAATACTGCAGTTTAAACTACAAGCTAGCTGAAGATATCTGGAGTCAAAGAACTTTTATCATCTTCTGCAAAGCATTAAATTTGTAGCTTGAACTTTGAATTACAACCTAGGGGGAAACCTCGAGTACAGGTTAAATATTGCATTGTATTGTTGAATGTAAGTAACATTATATTGAAATTTGGTGTGTGTATTGAGGCCTCGGTGGGAAGGTGTTTAATATAGGTATTGGAGGATATTGAACGCTTGTCCCATTGTACATCTGTCTGCATACGCTTCCTACAGTGATTATAAAATTCACAGTTTCATATCTAGGCTTATTGTTATCAAATGTCATATATTGTTTGTGTTCATTCATATTGCTCATTTGTGTTTATTATTTACTCTAGTAAACTCTTTGAGGGGTTCAGTGACATTGTGTGAGTTTCTCATTGATAACATCCTGGAACCCAAGGTGTCAGAGGTAAGAGAGGATCTGCAGAATTGGGGTAGCCAGTGGGGTATAGAGTCAATCAGCAGCCCTCACGACGGGGGTACCGCTACATATATATATATATATATATATATATATATAGATATATATATAGATATATATAGATAGATAGATAGATAGATAGATAGATAGATAGATAGATAGATAGATAGATAGATAGATAGATAGATAGATAGATAGATAGATAGATAGATAGATATATCTATATCTATATCTATATATATATATATATGTGTAATAGAGATAAGTCCCGGAGGTGAGATGCACCTAATTGGACTTAACTCATGCCTTCACTTTTTGCAAAGTTGCTAAATTCCTAAAATTTATTTAATTGCATTCTCAATGGAAGAGTTGTTTTGTTGAGCGGTTTCTGTGTTGTCTGTTTTTTTTAGATGCATCTCAACACAAAAAATGTGTTCTGTTTGCTCAAGACGAGGCCTTGGACTCTCATTGAAAATGAATGCCAATGCAGTGCAAAGTACATACGTATCGCCATGCATTGTTGCAAACAATAATCAAAGAGCCACGAGGTGAGTGCAACCAGAAGTATGAAGCCAGAGGAGTTTTTCCTGTAATTGAAAAAAGAAAAAGTTTCGAGTTTCCATTCTCTTGGGTTTCCTAAGTTTTCAAAGCGATCGTTGCCGGGCTCCCCGTCTCAGCGGCGCGGAGCTCGGATTGGTATGGCTGCTGACTCTCTTCACTCAATAGAACTATCTGATGTCTACATCTGTGCCGGCCGCTCCACCACGCCACAGCCGCCATTTCCATAAAAATATCAATAAATTCAATAACCATCACAACCTTCCTGGAGCGTAAATACACGTCAGGTCTCCTCTAGAACGAACCACACATTCCACCGGCGAAAACAATTTTTATGCGCCTCACCAAGTCTACGGAATGTGGGCTGTGCGCTCCTAGCATGGAGAAGACTCCCCCGGGAGGGAAGAGATACCAGCTTGTCTCTGCAGCTAAAACTCTGTGCCGGCCGGTAACCTGGCACCATACACAATGGATTAGTGATTATGGCTTTATGCCTTACAGCCCCGGGGAGGGGGGGGTCCTCGGTTTGAATCCCAGTCAGGACACTGCATGGAGTTTGCATCTTCTCCCTGTGCTTGCTTGGGTTTTCTCCAGGTACTCCCACACTCGAATGACAAGCTGGTCGGTTAATTCCCTACTGTCCAACTTGGCCCTAGTGTGTGTGCGTATGTAAGATAAGGACCTTAAATTGTAAGCCCCTCGGGGGCAGGGACTGATGTGAATGTAAAGTGGTGCAGAAATAGGCTGCTAAAATATTGGCAAAAGTATAAATACCATAAATATAAATTAATATAAACAAAAATGCTCTAGCGCAGATTTTTATATATTTCCAGATATTGCCAAAAGTATTGGGACGCCTGCCTTTACACGCACATGAACTTTATTTGCATCCCAGTCTTAGTCCGTAGGGTTCAATATTGAGTTGGCCCACCCTTTGCAGCTATAACAGCTTCCATAGTGGTGCGTGGAGGGGAGGGGGGGTGTCAGGTGTGCCTGGGCACACCCTAATCACCCCAAGCACATTAGCATTATCGCTGTGTGCCGGAGGGAAATATCTCCCTGCGACCAGTTCTGCCAATAATGAAGCGCTACTGTACTTCTCTTTCACTGTACTGGCTCTGCCATAAGAGTGTGTGTGTGTGTATCTATATTTATATATAGATACACACACACACACTCGTGTTTTTGAGCTTTGGGGTGCACAACGCAATAGGCTGTGCACACCTATAACAGCTTCAACTCTTCTGGGAAGGCCGTCCACAAGGTTTAGGAGTGTGTCTATGGGAATGTTTGACCATTCTTCCAGAAGCGCATTTGTGAGGTCAGAGGCTGATGTTGGACGAGAAGGTCTCCACTCTAATTCATCGCAAAATTTATATACAGAGCATCCACAAAGTATTCACAGCGCTTCACTTTTTCCACATTTTGTTATGTTACAGCCTTATTCCAAAATGGATTAAAGCGGAGTTCTACCCACAAATTTTTTTTTTTTTAATTATATCTGTTACTATCATATGATGATGTTTTTGCATTGGTTCGTGTGATAAATAGCTTTGTTTTAGTTACTGTTTTATTTAAAAACTCACCTTATATTCCTTATGCTCAGGCGTTCCCATCTTGCTTGTGGGCAGGCGAAGCCCACAAGCATAAACTTCTGGGATTCGGTGCTGCTGAATAACCAGCATGCACCGCCCGTTCTGGCGCATGCGCAGTAAGCTCATTTAGCAGCGATTCTAGCCCTCGGCGCTACCCACTAACTCCTGGGAAATGATGACACACATCTCCCAGGAGCACTAGCGAACCCAGGTGCTGACGGAAATGATGTCAGGCAACGCGGAGAGGAAGATTACAAGGGGACCCCATAGCAACAGCCCTGAACATGTATGTAAAAAAAAAAAAAAATTCAAATGTTGTTTCTGATGCTTTTTGCAGTTGATTAATGTAAAGTTAATTTTGTGGGTGGAACTCCGCTTTAAATTCATAATTTTCCTCAAAATTCTACAACCAATACTCCATAATGACAAAGTGAAAAAAGTTTGTTTGAAATCTTTGCAAATTTATTAAAAATAAAAAATGAAAAAATCCCATGTACATAAGTATTCACAGCCTTTGCCATGACACTTAAAATTGAGCTCAAGTACATCCTGTTTCCTCTGATCATCCTTGAGATATTTCTACAAATTGATTGGCGTCCACCTGTGGTAAATTCAGTTGATTGGACATGATTTGGAAAGGCACACACCTGTCTATATAAGATCCCACAGTTAACAGTGCATGTCAGAGCACAAACCAAGCCATGAAGTCCAAGGAATAGTCTGTAGACCTCCGGGATAGGATAGTATGGAGGCACAGATCTGGGGAAGGGTACAGAAACATTTCTGCAGCATTGAAGGTCCCAATGAGCGCAGTGGTCTGTCTCTATCATCCGTAAACGGAAGAAGTTTGGAACCACCAGGACTTTTCCTAGAGCGGGCCCCCCGGCCAAACTTAGCGATCGGGGGAGAAGGACCTTAGTCAGGAAGGTGACCAAGAACCCGATGGTCACTCTGACAGAGCTTCAGCGTTTCTCTGTGGAGAAAGGAGAACCTTCCAGAAGAACAACCATCTCTGTAGCACTCCACTAATCAGGCCTGTATGGTAGAGTGGCCAGATGGAAGCCACTCCTCAGTAAAAGGCACATTACAGTTGGAGTTTGCCAAAAGGCACCTGGAGGACTCTCAGATCACGAGAAACGAAATTCTCTGGTCTGATTAAACAAAGCTTGAACTCTTTGGCCTTAATGGCAATCATCATGTTTGGAGGAAACCAGGCACCGCTCATCACCTGGCCAATACCATTCCTACAGTGAAGCATGGTGGTGGCAGCATCATGATGCTGTGGGGATGTTTTTCAGTGGCAGGCACAGGGAGACTAGTCAGGATCAAGGGAAAGATGAATGCAGCAATATACAGAGACATCCTTGATGAAAACCTGCTCCAGAGCGCTCTGGACCTAAAACTGGGGCAAAGGTTCATCTTCCAACAGGACAACGACCCTAAGCACAGCCAAGATAACAAAGTAGTGGCTACAGGACAAATCTGTGAATGTCCTTGAATGGCCCAGCCAGAGCCCAGACTTGAACCCAAATGAACATTTCTGGAGAGATCTGAAAATGTCTGTGCAACCGAGGCTCCCCATCCAACCTGATGGAGCTTGAGAGGTCCTGCAAAGAAGAATGGGAGAAACTTCCCCAAAGTAGGTGTGCCAAGCTTCTAGCATCATACTCAAAAAGACTTGAGGCTGTAATTGGGGCCAAAGGTGCTTCACCAAAGTATTGAGCAAAGGCTGTGAATACTTATGTACATGGGATATTTATTTTGTGATTTTTTTTTATCAATTTGCAAAGATTTCAAACAAACTCCTTTCACGTTGTCATCATGGGGGATTGTTTGTAGAATTTTGAGGAAAATTATGAATTCAATCCATTTTGGAATAAGGCTGTAACATAACAAAATGTGTAAAAAGTGAAGAGCTGTGAATACTTTCCAGATGCACGGTGTATATATTTATATATATATATACAGGGGCGGACTGAACTCATGGGGCCCCCGGGCATCAGAAGATCATGGAGCCCCCTGTATCCCCACCCACACTCAAGCCACACCTGCACAGGGAGACACTGGGGGGGGACCAGGAGAGTATCATGGGCCTTCCTGCGTCCTGTTGGGGCCCGGGCCCCATACATCTGTACTGAGCCCTTCCTCTGATGGCGGCCCTAGTGTCTCTATACTCCAGTAAAAAAAGCTTCACCCGCTCCATTCCTGTACTAATACCGCTAACGGCGAGCTGCTCCCTGCCGACCCCTCCAATCTTCTCGTCCGTCCCAGGTGACGTCGTGTACAGTACAGGCACCTGCGGTGGACAGGAGGGAAGGAGGGGGCGGCAGGAAGCAGAGCGTCGTTAGCGGTATTTTCCCGAGGGCCCGATGGGTCAGTCCACCCCTGTATATATATATATATATATATATATATATTGAACCTGTGTAATTAATATATAATATATATATATATAATATATAATTAATATATTTTTGGTTTTAAAGGGATTTGCTCCACCTGTGCAGGAAGTCTGAACTACACCTGCCTACACATGGCTTAAAGCGGAGTTCCACTCAACTTTACAAGGTGGTCTTAAACTAAAGATTACCCCTCCACCCCTCGTTTTTGTATATATATATATATATATATATATATATTTTTTATTTCCCCTACCTTTTAAGAAGTACAAAGGTGTACTTCCGCCCCAGCCAGGCCGCGGCAAAGTACCTCATTTCCTCTTCTGCGGCAAGCCCTCCTCCTTCTCCCCCGCTGCCGAGGTGGCCATTCAGAAAGCGCTGTGCGCCTCACGCAGTAGGCAACCGGTTGTGAAGTCTGAAGGCTCCACTGCCGGTTTCCCTTAGTTGTAATGGTGGCGCCTGCGCCGGTGCATGAATCGGCCTCAGGGGGGGTGACATCGCAGGCTCCCTGAACAGGTAACTGTCCTTATTAAAAGTACTTGCAGCTGCCGAATTTTAAAAAAAACTTTGGAGGCTGGAACTCTGGGGCTGGGTGGCAGAGATTTCAGTGCTGAGAACATGCTCACTGTGCGCCCCCAGAACAGGTACTGAGCTGTCAAAAGGGAGCTGTCAGGATTGGCTCCTGATTAGGGGCGGCCCGTCCATTAGGGGCGTCCGGGCACCGCCCCTTCTCTCCCGCTACAGCATGAATCTATCCATGGCCGCCGCGACCACCCCCTATTGGTGCGTCTGGCCCCTTTCAGGGCACCGGGCGTATGAATGACAGTGGCCATTCCCGGGTGCATGAATGACAGCGGCTATCACTGGGCGCATGAATGACAGCAGCTAGGGTTTCTTTTTAAGCACCTGATTAGAGCCAGAGGCTCTAATAGGCCTTAAAATAGGATGGGCTCGGGTCGCAGAGAACCTGACCAGAGCCCAACCAGGTGTGTTACAACAGTGAATAAATATTCGCTGTTGAAACACTGATCTAAATCCGGCCAATCAGAAGTGGGTGTGAGATCCATTTTCCAATGGGCCGAAAGGACAAGCGATCTTATTGGACGCGAGGGAGGAGGACACGCTGCGGCCGCCCATAGGACAAGCTGCCTGCCCACCCGTCTGCTACCTAGATGGGGTAAGTGCCGGGCTTACCCTGTCCATCCGAACGGGGGGGGGTTCGTGGGTGCCTCTGACCAACTGGGTTGGGTGATTGTTTGCCGTGCCCCCCCCCCAAAAAAAAGCACCAGCCGCCACTGCTCCCGATCATGTGACTACTGTGACCATCAATCACAGTGGTCATGTGACATGGGAATTTATAGATAGGCAACTCCTACCCCCATATTGATTAGTGGTTCCAAATTAATAACAAGTAGGGAACAGACACAAAAGATACGCTCAGCATCTTTCCAAATAACTGTTCTGCTTTATTATGAAGCAATTGAAGGTTTTTATACACATGATTACGTAGCTATCACATTAATATTACAATTGTACATTTATGGTAACAAGGGGCGTAACATAGGCAGGACAATTCTAATCAGGACTCGAAAGAATGCAAACATGTAATGAAAACATTATTAGTGCCGTGTGCACAGTGAGGGCAGTGCGCAATACATACAAAAATAGAATACAATTATATACAGAACTTACACATGTGATCAGGAAGAAACCCCCAGGGTGGGCAGGAAGGGGGTAAAAATGGCCTGGATTGGGCAGGAAGCATAGAAGCCAACTGTCCTGGATTTTCCGGGAGAGTCCCTGATCTTTGACCTCATCTTAGATATATACACTCCATACAAATAGCGCCCCCTGATGGACAATGAACCCAACACCCCAGTGCTGCAAGATCACAGCACTGTCTATTACGTTGACCATAAATGATGAAGGGCCAGTAATTGGGAGATGATTATTATCAGTATTATTATTATACAGAAAGGAAGATGTGTCTAAAAGGAACCATCATACCAGGGTTACATTTACTAAAAGTACTAAGCACCAAGCCACCGCCGGGAGGTCGCCGACATCTATGTTCTGCAGACTTATAAAGACACGGAACTTATCAGAGCAAACAGATCCCGGTAAATGTAATGTAGCCTATGAAACAGATGGCACATTTTGGCTTTCGCAGTGTAATTATCTACAAAGCTGAACGGAGTTTGAAGATATCATAGACTTGGGGCCTCGTAAAACCTTGTAGAGCAAATAAATGATTTCCATTTTTTCTTTTTTTCTTTTTTTTTTTTTTTTAATAAATGCCCTTGTCCATATTACGTCGTCTTATATGAAAGGCTCCGGCTAATGAATACACAATGATCGTTATGGCTAAGAAGTGCCACACCGAGCTGCTTTTTATAGGCTGCAGAATTAATTGAAAACATAGAAAGAAATGAGATTTATCTTATTGGTAGTTTCGTTCGATGCAGCGGGGAGAAGGCGGCAATTAATGAGCTGCAGGTAGATTATGAACATACAGATGAAGGACATTTAACAAGATTGGCCTAAAATAAACCTTTTTTTTTAATCCCAGGAGTATAGGTTTAGTGAAGATTAAAAGCCAGTTTTGGTATCGGTGTAGATCAGGGGTCTCAAACTGGCGGCCCTCCAGTTGTCCTCCTACAAGTCCCATGAGGCATTGCAAGGCTGACGGTTACAAGCATGGCCCCCACAGGCAGAGGCATGGTGGGACTTGTAGTTTCGCAACAGCTGAAGGGCCACCAGTTTGAGACCCCTGGTGTAGATACAGTATGGACATTAAAGTGGTGTTCCGGCCGAAATAAAACTTTTTATATAAAAATACCCCTATAATACACAAGCTTAATGTATTCTAGTAAAGTTAGTCTGTAAACTAAGGTCGGTTTTGTTAGTTTATAGCAGTAGTTTGTTATTTTATAAACTTACAGCAGGCCGTGGCCATCTTAAGTGTGGGCATCTGAAGCCAGACTGTATTTCTTCCTGGATCTCATCCTTGCAGATCTCGCACATGCTCAGTGCAGCACAAGCAGTGTAATAGGTTTTAGGTCAGGTTTCCATACCAATGACAGTGTCAGAGGAAGTTGCCGCCCCTTCCCAGAAGGCATTGCAAACAGGAAATGATGCGATGGGCCACGGCCAGGGAGGACGAAGTGAAAAATGAATACAGCAGATATACAGTAGGTGCTGAGAAAAAAAATAAAAAAATATCTAATTCGTTTACAGTGCGCAGTTTAGTGAGGGATGCTGAAGAGTTGTAAAAGTGGGTGGAACTCCACTTTAAATGAGGTGTTTGTGGATGGGGTTCAACAGAGAAGACCAAAGTGAATTAGCTCTACCTAGGCAGAGCAAACCAGTACAGGTGACCCTTTGGACTCCATATTACTTCCCAGTACACATCTCGCGTATGCGTGTTCCTGCTTGCGATATATTTTTTTTTTTAGCGTGATTTACACACTTTTGTCATGGAAAAAAAAGAAACTCAAGGGCCAAATTTTGGCCCTGAAACAATTGCAAACAAAATAGCGCCACGTTTGGGGGTGCCATAAAGTATGAATGGTACACCAAAAATGCGTCAAGCCTTTTGCCACTATTTTTGGCACGTTTTGAAATCATGGGCAGAACCTCGCCGATTCTGCCCCCGTGATTCCAGATCGCTAGAGCCCATTCACACCTGAACGTTTTGTAGCTTGGAGCCTGAAGCTACAAAACGCTTGAGGGGAAAAAATCAATTATTCTCTATGGAGATAGTTCACATCTCCACTCCAAGTCACCTGAAGCCCTACGCCTGAAGCTCAAACAAGTTCTGGACCCTTTTTTTGACGCGCGAATCGGGCAAATTTGGGCGTTTTTGGAGCAGGAAGCAGATGACAAAATCTAACAACATAGCAACAAATGATGAAACCGATGATCATTTTTCCTATTGGCTAATTAAAAAAACGGCAAAGCTCAAAAATGCCGGACAACGCTGCATGGAAACACGCAAATATGCCCGAAAAAACGTGCGACAAAACGCTGGAAAAACGCTCAAAAACGCTACTCTCAGGTGTGAATGGAGCCTCAGGGATCAGCTCAGTGTTCAATCCAGAACGAACCCCTTCAATACCGGGCACTTCCACCCCCTTTCTGCCCTGGCCAAGTTTCAGCTTTCAGCGCTGTCACACTTTGAATGACAATTACACAGTCCTGCAACATTGAACCCAAACTAAATCTTTATCATTTTTTTTAAGACACATAAAGCTTTCTTTTGGTGTTATTTAATCACCGTTGTTTTTTTTTTTTGCTACATAAATGAAAAAAGACTGAACATTTTGAACTAAAATGTGATTTTCTTTGTTTTTGTTAGAAAAGTTGGCAAATAAAAATGTATTCTGCTACATTTCTTTGGTGAAAATAACCCAAATCAGTATATATGATTTAGTCTGTAGGAATGTTACAAACTATGGGATATTTCTGAAAATTGATCAATCTTGGTGTACCGATCTCATTTCTTAAGGCCTGACAACACCAGGACAGTACAAATACTCCCCCCCCTCCCAAAATTACCCCCTTTTTGGAAAGTAGACAGTCCAAGGTATTTAGTAGGAGGCATGGCGACAATTTAGAAGTTATAATTTTTCATCGCAATTTTTCGGCAAATGAAGACATTTTTCAAAAATTGCTTTTTTTCACAATTTTTACATTTTATTTTATATACTGTCACCAGTGCAGTACAGCATCATCACATGACTGGTGTGGCGGTGATCAGGGACACTGACTGGTGATGCCATGTAAAAAATGATATACCAGTATTTATCGGCGTATAACACGCACATTCATTTTTAGAGGGAAGTTTCAGGAAAAAAAACCTTAAATTTTAAATAAGGAACTTTGAAGCAAAATAAGGGTCAGTGCCCATCTGCAGCCTCCCTATTGCCATCAATGCCCATCTGCAGCCTCACAAGTGCCATCAATGCAGCCTCACCATTGCCATCAATGCAGCAGCCTCACCATTACCATCATTGCAGCCTGATTGATGCCCATCTGCAGCCCAGAGGGGACAGGGAGCGGGGCAGGACGAGTGCCGACAGATTACATACAGTGAGAATCTCCTATGATAGACAGAACAGTAGTCCAATGGCAGCCCAGGAGACGGGACTTCCTATTACAGAGGCCGCCAAGTAAACAGGAGATTTTCACTGTATGTATTCTGACAGCGCTCGTCCCGCCCCCCTCCCTGTCCCCTCCGAGGCGGCTAAAATTGATGTATTGGCGTATAACGCGCACGCACTATTTGCACTCGATTTTCATGGTGAAAAAGTGAGTGTTATACGCCAATAAATACAGTATATATTTTTTTTTAACTTATTTTATATCTTTTTTATTACGCTAATTATTTTTTTTTACAATTTTTTTCACACATTGTGACCAGAGCAACACAATGTTACCATAGTAACACTGTATTACTCTGGGGAAGTGATCAGGATTATTATTTTATTTTTATTTTTTTACACATTATGATTGCTTATTCCAATGAATTTCATTGGTATAAGCCAGTGGTTCCCAACCTCAGTCCTCAAGTACCCCCAACGGGCCATGTTTTCAGGTTTTCCTTTACTTTGCACAGCTGCTTTAAATTAATATCAATGACATGGTATTAAAAAGAGCTATTTTATCTAAGGGAAGTTCCCAAAACATGGCCTGTTGGGGGTACTTGAGGACTGAAGTTGAGAACCACTGATATAAGCAACCATTTATACTGAATGAAACTAGTTCATTCAGTACTTCTTGAAACAACGGTGAGGCTAAATATACAGTAGTAATGCAGCTCATCCCTGATTTAGCAAAAGTGGAGTGAATTAATCATTTGAATATAGCGGTGCCAAAAACAAGATCCATCAAAATAGTAAAATTAACAAAGTTTAATTGATACATAATAAAAACATAATAATTCATAAAATGCACATGCTCACAACTTGGTCAACTTGAATACATTAATGCAAAGACTGGTACTGCAGTGTCTGCTCCCGACATGTTTCCCCAGTGATGGCTTCTTCAGGCGACTTTGAAAGGCAATAATACTTAATGGACCAAGCAATCACCGACAAACTCCCACCTTGCTGCCAGCATCAAAGGGTGGAGAGAGGACGCCGCATGACCACAGAAGGCATATAAAGACCAAGACAATGGGGTTTATTTACTAAAGGCAAATCCACTTTGTACTACAAGTGCACTACATGTACACTTGGAAGTGCACTCGCTGTGGATCTGAAGGGGACATGCAAGGAAAATAAAAAACAGCATTTTTGCTTGTACATGATTGGATGATAAAACCAGCAGAGCTTCCCCTGATTTCAGATCTTCCCCTCAGATCTAAAGCAACTGCACTTCCAAGTGCAAAGTGGATTTGTCTTTAGTAAATCAACCCCCATGTGCACAAAATGAGAGATTAAACCGAGGGCAACATGATTGGACACCAGAGCAAACATTTTGCCAAAGTCTGTCTGTGTCAGCACAGTCCTCGGGACTCCAGGAGACACACCTTTGCATATTGATTGCTCTGGTGTCCAACCAAGTTGCCCTCGGTTTAATCTCTCACTTTGTGCACATTGTCTTGGTCTTTATATGCCTTCTGTGGTCATGCGGCGTCCTCTCTCCACCCTTTGATGCTGGCGGCCAGGTGGGAGTTTGTCGGTGATTGCTTGGTCCACTAAGTATTAGTGTCTTTCAAAGTCCCCCGAAGAAGCCATCACTGGGGAAACATGTCGGGAGCAGACACTACAGTACCAGCCTTTGCCTAATGTATTCAAACTGACCAAGTTATGAACATGTGCTTTTTATGAACTATTACGTTTTTATCATGTAGAATAGAAAAACACATATATGTGAGCTAGTGGTGCTGCACACCCCGAAACATTTGTATAATGGAGAAGTTCCCTCATGGGGTTTTTTTAGCAGCCAAGAATTAGTTCAAAGATCATTAGTTAAAATTCTTTATTATATCTAAAAGCAATTTGACAGTTACATGAGAGTTGTAAAAAATTGTGCTCTGGCATTCACATGAAAATGACAGAACCATCGATCAAGGTGGAATTACATATTGTATGAAATTTTGATAAAACTGCATTTTACTGCAAAAGAATAATCTTCCACATAAAACTCCTACACGTTTTGACCCTTCTAACTGTGGTCTTCTTCAAGGGGGTATTTATTCTATACAGAAAGAGATGGAAATATTTTAGATTTTGATAATCATTTGGTTTATTTGCCCATATATCAAATCACACAAAGAGATGTAAAGTTACCAATCAAGACGATGGAAGAGAGAAAAACATATCCTATAGCCAGAGATTTCTAAACTAAATTAATTTCAAATTGACCAAGTTATGAACACGTGCTTTTTCTGAATTATTATGTTTTTATCATGTATCAATTAAACTTTGTTCATTTTACTATTTTAATGGATCTTGTTTTTGGCATCGCTATAATCCCATTATTATTTCATTCCACTTTTGCTAGTGCATTCGGTGTCTTTTGTTGTGATTAGCTGTGATTGGTCATAGCTAATCACTTGGTACAGATGGGCTATGATTTGCCCTGTCTGTACCATGTGATCACTGTGACCAATCACAGCTAGCAGCACAATTGTACACAATAAATGGCAGGAAAGGAAGCCATCCATTGTTTACAATAGTCATGTGATCTTCTGTTATTGGTCACAGCGATCACATGGTGCTGGCAGCGGGCCGGTACACTGATCAGTCATCATCTGTGCGCACGGTGGACACAGCCAGTGACCGATCATGTCCAAGCGCGGCCCATTCCAGGAGGAAGTCCACCAGGAATGACAAATGTCCTGCCCAGCTGTCATTTGACAATAAGCTGGGCGGGAAGTGGTAAAGTTTGGACGAACATTGGCTGTTCACTTGAATGGACTACCCCATGTGCATTTGTTGTGGCAAAGAATCTCAAAGACCAAATTGTGGCCCTGAGCCTGTTTGGTCACCCGACAATTGTGACAAAATTGCACCACATTTGACACCCAAATGCATGTCACGCGTTTTGCCACAATTTTTGTGCTATTTGGAATTGCAGGCAGGCAGAATCGGGGCGATTCCAAATGGCTAAGTATGAATGGGGCCTTAGGGATCAGCTCAGTGTTTCATCCAAATGTAAGTTCTGACCGAACATCAGGGCTGCTGATAAGGCAGTACAGCCAGCCCTCCTGTAGTGGGCCCGGGCCCTATCAGTTCAAAAGGGGGCCCAGGCACCTGCTGTACTGTCTTATTGCATACACCGATTCTCTTCTGTGCCAGACAGACTAGTCACATGACACTCTCAGACAGGGCTGTAGATAAGGGGGCACCACCACCCCTCTCGTATGGGGCCCAGGCCAGCAGGGGGGCCCAGGTAGCTAGGGTGAATTGGATGTGGACAGAGAGGGTGATTAGCATGGTGGGGGAGGAAATTACTGGAACAAATCCCCTGTATGGCTCTCTCTGTAGCAGCTAAAAGCCGGCTTCTTCTCCTCTCCCTTCTGCTGGCTTCCAGCTGCTGCAGAGAGAGCCATACAGGGGGTCAGTTTCAGTAATTGCCTCCCTGTGCACTATAAGTTTCCCTGTGCTGCCCCCACCCCACAATGCTTCTGGTTTCCCTCCTTTCCTTCCCACTGGCAGTAGATAGCACACAATAGGATCCTTCAGGATGGAGAGTGTGGGAAGGGTTCAGTAAATGTCACAATTACCAGCCCCTTCTTTTACCGAATGGACACAATGAGTGACCTGTACTGATCACTCATTGTGTTCATTCATAGCTGAAGCCTAGTAAACTGGGGGGGGCTTTCAGGTTGGTTGTATGGGGCCCCATGGTTTCTATCAGCAGCCCAGCTCTCAGACAATTACTACTCCTCCCGCCCTCACTGTTTCCAATGAAATTATAAAACAAGACCCTTCATATATGCAGAGAATAGGAAAAGGGGAGTGATATGGAGGGTAGTTGAAGCCAATCTGATGGGTGTGAAGAAGCAGTTAATTAATCTACCAAGCGACATTATTGTGAGTGCAAGAAAGGGAACAGCACCCTCTAAGTGTAGCAAGACATTAACCACTTCAGCCCCGGAAGGTTTACCCCCTTCATGACCAGGCCATTTTTTTTTATACAGGGCTGCCTTACTTTAACTGACAATTACGCGGTTGTGCAACGCTGTACCCCAAAAAAATTGCTGTCCATTTTTTCCCACAAATGTGCTAGAAACAAAAAAAGACTGACAGTTTTGAAAAAAATATATATATTTTTTTTACTTTCTTCAATAAAACCAATTAATAAATGTAAAAAATAGAATTTCTTCATCAGTTTAGGATGATATGTATTCTGCTACATATTTTTGGTTAAAAAATTCTCAATAAGCGTATTTTGATTGGTTTGCGCAAAAGTTATAGCGTCTACAAATTATGGGATATTTTTATTGAATTTTTATTTATTTTTTATTGGTAATATCGGCGATCAGCAATTTTGAGCAGGACTGCGACATTGCGGTGGACAAATCTGACACTGAAGCCTCATACACACGATCATATATATAGATAGTTACGATCAGACTTCAAACAAACTTTTCTGTGGATTTCTGTCCAAAGGGCGTTGGCCGTGAACTTGGTATGCATACACACGGCAGGAGTTTTTCAGCCAACTTTCACCAAATCACGTTGTTTTTCAGCTCTTTACCACCACCCTTTGGTCAACTTCTGTATTGTTGTCTGATCTTTTGCATTGGTTCTGAGCATGCGTGTTTGTACTTTGGACTAAAGTCCTATGGACTTGTGTACACACGATAGGATTTAGCACCATCCGACTTTTGTTGCTGGAAAGTTTGTCTGTTTGCACGGCCGACATTTGTCCAATGAAAAACGAAAATGTTTGTCCGATGGAGCGTACACACGGTCGGATGTTGCCTTAAAACAGGTAATTTGCATGTTTTTTGTCAAAAAGTCCAATCGTGTTTATGGGCCTTAAGTGACACTTTTCGGCGACCAGTGACACCAATACAGTGATCAGTGCTCACTGTACTAACACTGGCAGGGAAGGAGTTAACACCAGGGGCGATCAAAGGTTTAAATGTGTTTCCTGGGCGTGCTTTCTAACTGTGGGGGAGGTGCTTTAAATGGGGGGAAGACAGAGAAATCTGTGTTCCTGCTTAGCAGAAACACAAGATCTCCGTCTTCCCCTCTGACAAAACTACGTTCTGTCCTGTTTACATAGGCAGATCACCATTCTGCCTCTTCTGTGAACAATCGTGGGGTGCCGGCGAACATCGGGTCCACCGGACGGGGGTTGGGGGGCACGCGTGGGCGCCACGGGAGAACCGCTCCCGCTGTGATTGGACACAGCGGGAGCGGTTCTCCCGTGGCGCCCACGTGTGCCCCCCAACCCCGTTCATGAAATCTTATACAGGTACATGATTTCCGTGCAGCCAGGCTGCCCTGCTGCAGTATATATATGTTGGGTTGGTCCATAAGCGGTTAACATGCTGTCACGATCAGGCTCCAGGCTTGAAGACCAGTTGCTATAGCAGTTACCGGACTACCACTGACCAGCAGGATAGGTACACAGGCAGTCACCCTGGCAGGTGACAAAGGCTCACCTGAGTTGCGAAGTCTAAGTACTAACCGGTGTTCTCCAGAGCTCCTGATGGTGGAGATGGATTTAGCTGCGTGCTAGTACCAGGTCGCGGTCCTCAGGTTTGCCCCACAAGGGTGTGAGCAAGCCGGGGTCCAGCAGTGGATGAGCAGATACGGATCAAACAACAGAGTGGTCAGTAAACAAGCCAAAAGGTTGGTAACAAGTAGTTGCAAGTTGGGATCAAGCAGTCGAGTAGTCAACGAACAAGCCAAGGGTCAATCACAAGTGGTAGCAAAATACAGACGGCAGCAGGGAAGACAAGAGCAAGGCACTGGCTGAGAAGGCACAACAACCTGGCAAAGAGGAAGTGCTGCGACGAGGCTTATATAGGAAGTTCACGGGAGGAGCAAGGAGTTCAAGGTTCAACAGCAATCAAGACACAAGGCAGGGACAGATAGGATTGTCCTAAAGATCAGGCAGGGAGCTGTCCAGCAACCCAGATAGCTCAGTGGGATGAGACAACGCCAGACACCGAAGAGGTCCCAGGTCCTGACACATGCTTTATTGGTTTTAAAATAGGCAACTCACAAGGGTAGAAAAAGATGCGTTGTTAAAACAGTATGGTCCACCGAGCAGCTCTGGGTTAATCCCACTGTGTGTTTGTCCCAGAGTAGAACACTGTTGGCTGCGCTGGTGGGTTCCAGTGCTTCCTGGTAGACTCGGAGACACCTTGAGCGAGATGACGTTACAGCCGGGTACTTGAGCGTCAGATGCGGTACGCGTTCGGAGCATGCCATAGGTAGAGCCATCTTTAGTGTGGTATAAATAGTCTGGAGCCAGGTGTAAGGGGCTTGAGTACCTACATTACCAAATACCCTTGTGCATTGCAAGGGGCACATTCTTCAATGTGTGGGCACGGAATAAGATGTGCAGTGATGGTACTTGAGTTTATGTCACTCCGACGACGTGGGGGGGGGGTCCTTCAAACGTTAATGCATGTTGTTGTATCCATGAGTTAACCAAGTGAAATATATTATTCTTCGATATCTGTATCGGAATTCTTCATTGTTCTGCTGGCAAGCAAGGACACCGTCCTCCACCGCCAGCAGGAAGGAGAGAAAAGAGGCATGCAGTGCAGAACATTGCCACAAGTGAGTCTTTACTGCATCTCAATCCATACATTATACCCAACACAAAGGCCTCACCAATTCAATGGCAGGTTGTGTGCGAGGAAATTATTTGTAATGCTCATTTTGCTCTTTTGTGCCTTCAGAAACATCTGTGGTGATAAATGGAAAGTAGAGAGATTATGTTCCTTGCTATTGAAGAAAATGCAAATAAAATTGGGTATGTATTTGTTTCATTTACACCTGTGTGCGTGTTAACGTGTGTTTTGCGTTGTGTTAAGTCCTTAGTTGAAACGAGTTTCAGCTTGTATGGAAGCAGTGTGTACAGCAAGCTTTATCAAAGAATTGGTAAAGCTTTTAGCAAGCTCCGGGCAGCTTTTCTGAAGCTTTTAGGGGTCCATTCCCACCTGTGTGTCCTAACGCACATCAACTTGTATACCCAGATTAGCCATTGTATGAGGGCTACACCAAAAGTAATGCAAAAGTGGGCATATCTTTTTTTTACTGACTTACAGAGGTCAATCAAATTTCACATGTTGGTAGAGTAACTCTTATGTCGTATACAAACGGGTGGACTTTTCGACCGGATGTGGTCCGACAGACTTTCCAGCGTACTTTTGACGGACTTTTGACGGACTTCCGACGGACTTTCTAACGAACGGACTTGCCTACACACGATCACACCAAAGTCCGACGGATTCGTACGTGATGACGTACACCGGACTAAAATAAGGAAGTTGATAGCCAGTAGCCAATAGCTGCCCTAGCGTCGGTTTTTGTCCGTCGGACTAGCATACAGACGAGTGGATTTTTGGGTCCGGCAGAGTTACGACGTAAAGATTTGAAGCAAGTTCCAAATCTAAAGTCTGTCAGATTTGCGACTGGAAAAGTCAGCTGAAGGTCCGGTGAAGCCCACACACACACACACGATCGGATTGTCCGCCGGATTTGGTCCGTCGGCGTCCGTCGGACCAGTCCGGTCGAAAAGTCCGACCGTGTGTACGCGGCATAACTCTATACAAAGGTACTACTCAACATAGTCTCCATCACAAGTGATGTATTTGCGCCATCGTTGAACCCAGTTTTCGAAAAATCTTTGAAGAAATTAAAGTGTTGTAGTCACTTCCGCTTTCACCTCATCTGTATCATCAGATTGTTGTCTCCAAAGACCAGTGGCGGTCGATCCATACGGGGCACAGCCCCTCTAATCCATGAGCCCGGCTCCTAATCTACATGCAGGGTGCCGGACACATGGATTCCAATGGGGATTCTTTTTTTTTAAGCACATGATTAGAGCCTGAGGCTCTTATTGGCTTAAAAAAAGGGTGGGCTCGGGGCGCAGAGCACTGCGCCCTGAGCCTACCCAGTTGTGTGACAATAGCGAATTAATATTCGCTATTGTCTTCCTGATTCTCCTCCTAGCCAATCAGGAAACGTGTGAGATCCGATTGGCCGAGAGAAGAAGCGATCGTATTGGCCACTGCACCGAGGGAGGAAGGAAGGGAAGCTGCCGAGGAGGAAGCCCAAGACGCAGAGGTGGAGGAGATGCAGGAAGGAGCCAAAGCTGTCCTCCACCTAGATGGTGTAAGTGCTGGGCTGACCGACTGACCGACTGCGGCGGGGGCAGCAGAATGTCTTGTTTACCGCCCCCCCCCCCAAATATAAAGCACCAGCCGCCACTGCCAAAGAGCACTGACCAGCCGACATTACAGGTTGCCTAATTTGTTGCAAAAGATTTGTTTGGTTGCATATTTCATGGTGCATGTGGATTACACCAAATCGAAATTCGGATGAAAATTTTGTTATTTGGATTTGAATTTATGAATCACAATAGTAATGAATTTCAACAAACCTAAAAAATTCATTATAACGAAACAAAATAACATATTATCCAAATTCCAAAGTGGATTTGAATTTGAAAATTGCAAGGCATAAAAGTGAAATAAGATGATAATAACTACTTAAGCTGCTTTATAGAATAAAACAGAATACAATACAATACAGTACAATAGGAAAGAAAAGAATAGAAAAGAAAAGAATAGAACCGAGCAGATCAGAGCAGACTTAAAATATGGTGTCAACTTCTGAGGTTCCCCTAAGTCAGGTGTCTTAAAGGGCCAGGTTACTGTCCTTCAGACTTTAGGGGGGCTGAACTGTGGCCATTGGGCATAGAAAAGGTCCCGATGTCAGTGGGTTAAAATAATGTCCCATCGTTTGTTTCAGTGGGAGAAATTGTGCCCCATCATTGGTGCCAGTGGGCCCCATTGTTCGCGTCATTAGGAGGAATAGTGCGTTGTTGGTGTAATTAGGAGGAGTTATGTCCCTTCATTGGTGTCAGTGTGTTGGGGTGGGGGGGCTTATGTCCCATTATTATCAGTGGATGAAATATTGCACCCTCCATAAAGCACCCTCCCCATGTTGAGGGCATGTTGTCTGGTATGGTTCAGGAGAGGGGGGTGCTCTCTCACCTCCCCCCCTTTTCCTGCGCCCTGCCAGGTTGCATGCTCAAATAAGGGTCTGGTATGAAATTTGGGGGGACCCCCACGTCATTTTTTTTACATTTTGGTGCGGAGTTCCCCTTAAAATCCATACCAGACCTGAAGAGCCTGGTATGGATTTTAGGGGGGACTCCCACGCCATTTAAAAAAAAAAAATTGGCGTGGAGTTCTCCACAGACCCGAAGGGCCAGGTAATGAACTGGGGTGGGGGGGAGGGCACCCACGCTGTTTTTTTCAATGATTTTTATGTATATTGCCGGTATCCAGCAATACATTACAGCCGCAAGCAATTTTAAATGACATTTTTTTCCTTTAGAAATGTCACTTTGCTTCGGTACTGTCATAAACATGGGAAAGATTCTCTACTTTACAGGCATACTATAGACACCCCCCAGGCACAACATTTAATGGAATATTTCATTTTTATTGTTTCACTTTAAGCATTATTAACTGCTCCTGAAAAAACGGCCATTTTTAAAACTTTTTTTGCATTGATCCATGTCCCCTGGGGCAGGACCCGGGTCCCCAAACACTTTTTATGACAATAACTTGCATATAAGCCTTTAAAATGAACACTTTGGATTGTTCACGTTGGAGTCCCATAGATTTTAATGATGTTCGCACAAATTGTTTGTCTGTTTGCATGTTATGATGCGAGATCTCCAATCCAGTGCAAAATACATTCATAGTTATGTGCAAATAACATATGTAAAGTGACCAGTGCTGCATATAACAAATCCAGTGTTGTTTTACCAAAATCAAAATCAAATTAAAAGTGCTGTAAACAGTGTGTCAAAATCACATCTGAGCATTTATCCAATATATGGTGCTTTTTGAACAAATGATTTTGATCTGGTGTAGCCAAAAAACACAGTATGCAGTGTGCCCGGTGTCTCCACACGTGCTTAGGGCCATCTTGCTGCACCCTCCGGTTATTTATGGTGTACTGCAGGGGCGTTGCTAGGTCTACAAAAGATCTGGGGCTGGAGCCCATAGCAGCATAGTAAAGAAAGTCATACGCTTGGGCGGGCATACACATGTATATAACATTCGTGTGTGTAAATATATCCCCAGAGAGCCCCCCTTACATCAGGGTCCCCAGAGAGCCTCCCCCTTGCATCAGGGTCCCCAGAGAGCCCCCCTTACATTAGGGTCCCGAGAGAACCTCCCCCTTAAATCAGGGTCCCCAGAGAGCCTCCCCCTTAAATCAGGGTCCCCAGAGAGCACCCAACTTACATCAGGGTCCCCAGAGTGCCTCCCCTCCCCTTGGGGACCCCTGCAGAGACTCGGGGCTATGGGCCCCAGATTCGGGGCTATAGCCCCAAAAGCCACCCCCTAGCGACGCCACTGGTGTACTGTATCCTAACAACCCAGGGGCATGTGGCTCGTGGCCATGTTTTAATTGATGTCTTGTAATGTATACCGGAGGGTGCAGCAAGATGGCGTTGCTCCTGATGACGTTGTTGTGATGAAACGCGTAAGCGGGAGCTACAGCGTCATTGCATCACTTCCGGTTTCAGATCCACGGAATGCATCGCGTCCCGGACTTCCAGTGTTTTTACAAGCTGATGTGTTTTTACAAAGCCAATGTGATTTTAAACAAATGTAAGTGCAATACTTTACTTTTCACAATAAACTAAGTTAAGTTACGCTATGAAGCCTGTCTTTGATGTTCCCTTATGTATGTGAGACTCTGG
>JBBDGP010002998.1:87500-107500 GCA_037952835.1 Lithobates septentrionalis
ACAAATAAACGTATCCAGGTGTTAGAATGGCTAAGTCAAAGTCCAGACCTAAATCCAATCGAGAATCTGTGGAAAGAGCTGAAAACTGCTGTTCACAAACGCTCTCCATCCAACCTCACTGAGCTCGAGCTGTTTTGCAAGGAAGAATGGGCAAGAATTTCAGTCTCTCGATGTGCAAAACTGATAGAGACATACCCCAAGCAACTTGCAGCTGTAATCGCAGCAAAAGGGGGCTCTACAAAGTATTAACGCAAGGGGGCCGAATAATTTTGCACGCCCCACTTTTCATTTTTTTATTAGTTAAAAAAGTTTCAAAAATCCAAAAGATTTCGTTCCACTTCACAATTGTGTCCCACTTGTTGGTGATTCTTCACAAAAAATAAAAATTTTATATCTTTATGTTTGAAGCCTGAAATGTGGCAAAAGGTTGAAAAGTTCAAGGGGGCCGAATACTTTCGCAAGCCACTATATATATATATATATATATATATATAGATATATATATATATATATATATCTATATATATATATATATATATATAGCAACAAAAAAAAAGATTTTAACTTGAAACCAACAGATGTCAGAAAAAGGTTTAGTGTTTAACCGCTTCAGCCCCGGAAGATTTTACCCCCTTCCTGACCAGAGCACTTTTTGCGATTCGGCGCTGCGTCACTTTAACTGACAAATGCGCGGTCGCGCGACGTTGCACCCAAACAAAACTGACATCCTTTTTTCCCCCACAAATAGAGCTTTCTTTTGGTGGTATTTGATCACCTCTGCGGTTTTTATTTTTTGCGCTATAAAAAAAAAAGAGCGACAATTTTGAAAAAAAAAAAAACGCATTCTTTTTTACTTTTTGCTATAATAAATATCCTCCAAAAATATCTAAAAAATATATATTTATATTTATAATATTTATATATTATATATATTTATATTTTTAAATATTTTTATATATTTAAAAATATATACTTATATTTATAATATTTATATATTCTATATATTTATATTTATAATATTTTTTTCCTCAGTTTAGGCCGATATGTATTCTTCTACATATTTTTGGTAAAAAAAAGCACAATAAGCGTATATTGATTGGTTTACGCAAAAGTTATAGCGTCTACAAAATAGGGGATAGTTTTATGGCATTTTTATTTATTTATTTATTTTTTTTATTAGTAATGGCGGCGATCTGCGATTTTTATCGGGACTGCGACGTTATGGCGGACACATCGGACACTTTTGACACTATTTTGGGACCATTGTCATTTACAGGCATACCCCACTTTTAAGTACACATTGGGGTTTATTTACTAAAGCTGAAAAGTGCAAAATCGGGCTCACTTCTGCATAAGAACCAATGAGCTTCTAACCCCAGGTTGTTCAATTAAGCTTTGATAGTAAAACCTGGAAGCTCATTGGTTTCTATAAATAGAACAAGTAAACCGCGCTAAATCTGAGTCCAATTAACAATCAGTGAAATAAAGTTCAATTAAGTCCAAAATAATACGGTAAATTCTTCTATGTGATGAGGTGAAGAAAAATAGAAGATAACTGTGTGGTGAACTGCTTACCAGAACGTAAGCCAAGTCAGACAGATGGCTTAAAACCCAGCCCGGGCCTTTAGGAACGCTCCAAAGTGGGCAGAATCCGTTTTGGTTTTCGGATCAATTCTACCGCCAGAGTCGTGGCGTGGCCATGGGGGCAAAATATGCCCCCAGCTTGGCCAATTTATTTATGGCCAAGTGGGAGGAGGATGTCATCTATACCCACCGGAACCCCCACCTAGTCTTGTGGGTGAGGTATATAGATGACATCCTCCTCCTGTGGGATGGGGATGGCTTGGAACTTCAGCAGTTCTTGTCCTCCCTTAATACCAACAATCGTGGAATCCATTTGAACTATGAGACAAGTCAAACTCAAATCCATTTCTTGGATCTCACCATATCTATAGAAGGTGGGATTCTATCTACATCAACCTTTTTTAAGGAGAGTGATAGAAATTTCTACATTCCACTTGAAAGCTGTCACTACAGACCCTGGTTGAAGGGGATACCCAAAAGTCAATATATGAGGGTCCGTAGGAACTGCTCGGATCTGGAGAAATTTCTATCGCAAAGTAATGTCCTCACAGAGAGATTCCTAGAAAAAGGGTACACCAATGGTGACTTGGCTCCGGTGCTAAAAAATGTACAGGAAATGGATAGGGAACTTCTGTTGAGGGATAGACCCCGAACTGGTACCCCCATGAATAATTTAGGAGTCCCTTTTATCACCACATACTCACTCCAACACAAGGAAATTAAGCAACTAGTTTCCAAACACTGGCACATAGTCACCAATGACCGGGTTTTAAAGGAAGTTCTACCACCTAGACCTAAAATTGTTTTCAAAGGGGCCCCCTCATTTAAGAACAGGTTAGCCCCAGGGGTATTAGATCCTCCTCACAATAGAGCCACCTTCTTTGACCAATTAACTGGTTTATATAGATGTAACAAGTGTCGGGTCTGTTCCTATAACTCATGTGTGACCAGGAGGACCCAAACTTTTGTTTCAACGAAAACTGGTCGGACTCATCACATTACTCCATTTATCACCTGTTCCACCATTGGAGTGGTTTACCTGTTGCAATGCCCTTGTGGCTTGCAATATGTTGGGCGGACCAAACGCCCCCTCCAGGTGAGGCTCAATGAACATATTACCAACATTCTGACAGGTTTTAAAAACCATTCTGTCTCAAAACATTACAGGTTGGCTCATAACAGAGACCCCTCTAACACTTTATTTTTGGGGATTGACCGTTACAAACCTCATTGGCGGGGTAGCTCCCTGGTAAGAGAGATCTCCAAATCCGAAATGGCCTGGATCCACAGGATTAAAAGCTACACGCCTTACGGTCTCAACATAGATGTGGATGTTAATTCATTCATTGACAATTCCTGAACTTTATATTTTTGCTGTAAATAAAAAGAATTTTCTGGGCAGAATTCTTTAGTGGTTTGGACATATTCAACCTCTGATAGGACTCCGACCTTATTTTATTTATTTTATTTTTATATTTTATATTTATATATTTCCTATGTTATAATTCCCAATTTCTATTCAGTCTTTTAATTTTTCAGCCATTCTTTTGGATGGCGTCTTTGTTGTAATACGTTTTGGTCGGGGCCCCTGGCAGGGTCCCGTTTTGATTCTTTGTCTCTGTACATAAAGGCATCATATAGGGGTGGCCATAATACCACTGGTCTTAGATTCTGGTGGGTTTCTCATTAGTATTAAGTATTCTAGTTGTCAACCTATAAGGTTTCCTTAGAGGATATATTAGTTTATGTCCTTCTTATGTATTTATTATTACTTTTCTCTATTCAATTTTAATTTAAAAATTTTAAATGTGACTACCCCCCACACCTAAGGAGGTCAATCGCACTACTAATATGTGACTATAAATGTGATCCGCGGTTTAGGGGGTGCATTATGTAAAGCTATGGTTCATTCCAATTAAGTTATTTATAAGGTATAGGCTTATCCCTTCAGTAATATATAATGTACTTATTTTGCCCTATTGTTTGTTATATATATGCTATCAATTTTGTAGAACCAAATAGGGCTGTTGTGCTACTCAACCCCCAATCAGTTAACTTCACACTGTTTGCTCCTATATGGCGGAATGTCCAGGGTTATAACCTGTATGTTGTCCACTATTGGGGACATTGTTCCTTTTTGGATATGTACACCTGGTCACTCAGATTGGTCCCTTTTACTTAATAATTGAGGCCCGCCCTCTGTGCACAGAGGGCGCTAATCACATATATTTCCTATTTAACTTTAGTGCTAAGTGCCTCATCTTTTATGTGCCTAAATTACCTGAGAAGTGACGGGAATTAGCTGACGTTTATTCGCCGCTATTCCCGCAACTTTCCAATACCTATGCCCACACCAAAGATGGCGTTCTGTGCTCTTCCTGTTCGGTCCCAGAGCGAGGCTTGGTGTCTGCATATAATGTGGTGGCTCAGCGCGCTGCCCGTTCCCCATTGAGAACGTCAACCTGTGACGAAACGCGTCTGGGAGGGACGTGCTGACGTCACCACGTTGCCCTGTTGTGGACGGGAGCTGTCTGAGTGCTGGCCGGCATTGCTGTTTTTCGTTTTTTAAATGTAAGTGTTTGCTTTTTAATAAATTGGAGTCGTAACGTTATTACACTATTGGCTGCTTCTCCTCTTTGAACACATATGCATATCTGAGCCTGTGAAGAGCCTGCCAGGACGGGATCGCGGTGACTCCGCCAAGGTTTCGTTTTGGGCTATTTCCAGTCAATCTTCTGGTGAGCAGGAACCCCTATGGGTCCAATCAAGTTTATACTCTGGGTCACACAGAGGCAGTAAGCCTACCGCTGATTATATCCTCACCAGTTTACCATCTGGTAAGCGGCCTCTTGTGTCTGTGCACCGGGTGTTTTCTCTGCTTTTGACTTTTTGTCTGCTTGTCCAACGTTATTTCTGTTAAACAGATATACTTGGTGCTTTACATCTTATTTCCAAGGACACCATTCATTGCATGCTGCATGTCACATTTTTCACGCCCCTGTATTTGCTACGCATCCAGGGTGCATTTATGATTTTCATGATTATTTGTGTGAAAATTTTTCTCTTCCTTTTTGATTTAATATTTTTATGTCAGTATCACGCTATGGTCTTTGTATTTTTATCTGATTAAACCCTATGTGGACCCGTTCTGCTGTATGAGCACGACGGATTCTGCCCACTTTGGAGCGTTCCTAAAGGCCCGGGCTGGGTTTTAAGCCATCTGTCTGACTTGGCTTACGTTCTGGTAAGCAGTTCACCACACAGTTATCTTCTATTTTTCTTCACCTCATCACATAGAAGAATTTACCGTATTATTTTGGACTTAATTGAACTTTATTTCACTGATTGTTAATTGGACTCAGATTTAGCGTGGTTTACTTGTTCTATTTATTCTGTTGGTGGGCCCCACTTATAACCGCAGCTTATTGAATTCTATTTTTGATGCTTGTATCAAGGTGTCATTCTATTCCTATTCACATTCTTTACTGGTATTTATTTTTCCAAGCGCAATTTTGTTTGTTTCTATTGTCTGTATTTACGGATTATTATTGCAGCTGGTATAAGTTTTTTCTGTCATGGATATCTTTGAATTTAGAGCCCAAAAAACAGTTAACACTGAAGGTGTTTTTGAGGCCTACAAAGAGGATGAGAACGATTTAGGGGGTCTTTTTACAAGACTAAAAAATCTCATGATCTCCGAAACCCATACCCAATGGGATATAGCCTACCTAGGGACATATATAAAAAACTCAATGGTCCCGAGGAGTTTGAGATGGGAGATCTCTCCCCAGAAAGGCGAATCAGAATTGGAGGAGTGGTTCAAATATTTTAATCAAGCGGGTTTATCACTCCTCCAATTTCTGATTGATAGAAAATCTGCGAAACTGCAAAAAATTGACACAGAGATAAAAACCATCAAGGACAAACTCAGTGCCAATAGAGACAGTGATGAATATAGAGAGAGATCTCAGGGTCTATTGAAAATCCTTGAAAAAGAGGATAGAGACCAAAAATACAAAAAAGAAAGAAATACAATCGGGATCTCAATGATTATTGTAATAATATGGTCTTTGAGTGGCAGAAACGATTGGCTGAGGATAACTCAGCCAATCAGGCCAGCACCGAGATGGAGGTGGATACCCAAGACTATGGGGACAGTAGCAGAAATGGCGGCTGTTCCCTGGGACCACTGCCACCATCAAGAAATAATGGTAACAAGAAAGGCCCCTTGGGTAAAATCCAAAAAAGTACGGGCCCCCAGAGGTTTCAATCCCCTCAAAGACCATTAGCCAACAAACCCAGTAACATTCCTCCATACCACCAGTACAATCTAGGACCCCCAGGCCCAATCACACACAGAGGGGAGGAGGAGCTAGGTCTATCCCCCCTCCTCCATGGAGGGGTGGGCACCCTACAAGTGGAAGAGGGCGTGGCCTGTCCAATTCTACCAGAGGTCAGAGTTATGGTGGGAACTACCCAGATTGGTGGAGACCCAACCATAATTATGACGTGTATCAGAGACCGCCATATCAGGACCCGTATGCTGGGGGTTGGGAGTACAATCTCCCCACGCAAAATAGGTTCTTTCCTATAAGCGACATAAACCCATATGAGGGAATGTCTGCTCCCCATGCACCATTTGAATACCAACCGGATACCCAGGTTCCCAATTTGTTTTTTCCTCCCCTTAATCCAGCTACCCCTGGTTCTACTGCCCCGCTGCTCAGAGGAGCGGGAACTTGGGGTTTTTCCAAACCAGGCCAGGGACTCAAAAGGCCGGTAGAAAGAAGCGAGGAACTAGAGGGGGGAGGCGAATGCGAGCAAAAAAAAGCCAGAATGTAACAGGTCAGGGCATTTTTAACTTGAGTACCGTTGAACTGACGCAATCCGAAAAGTTGGTGTTGGACAAAGGTCTCAAGTTTGCCCCTCCCAAAAGTTTAAATCGCTTCCAAACATGTATGGATGTCCACAAGTTTATCCGGAAATTAAGTATAAAGAGATATATGATAGGGAATCCCATCACAAGGAATTCCCAACCTAGTGGTAACTATGTACATTCAGGATTGGCAAATGCATCCCTTTTTAATCCCCCTGGAACGCTTGCTCCTGCGCTTAAAGTGTTCAGAGATGTAATGTTAAGGGATCTCGAGGAGTTAGAGGTAAAAAATGCAAAAAACTCCAGAGCCATACAAGAGGGACTAGATTCTTTATGTAAGAATAAGGATCTAGTCATCCGCCCAGCGGATAAGGGGGGAGGGATAGTGGTGCTCGATCGGAAGGATTACCTGGCTGAAATGTCCAGGATCCTAGGCGACACAGAGACCTACACCCCCCTCCCCTCTGACCCAAAAAATGGCTACCTTAGGGAGTTACGTAGGATTATTTCCAAAGGTACTTCCTTGGGTATTCTGGGGGGCAAGGAGAGCCTATATTTGGTTCCCAAGGCCCCCAGAACACCTATTATTTATTATCTCCCGAAGGTCCACAAGAATCCTATCTGCCCCCCGGGACGCCCCATTGTGAGTGGCATTGACTCTGTCACATCCCGGGTGGGCAGATATATTGAATTTTTCCTCCAGCCCCTGGTTCAAAAGATGCCATCATACATCAAAGACACTCGCCATGTGCTGAATCTTCTCTCGGGTACTGATATTAGACCTGGGATGTGGTTGGTGAGCGCGGATGTCACCTCTTTATACACCATAATTCCCCACGACATGGGCCTTCAAGCTGTAGAGGGAGCCCTGAGGAAAGACTCAGGCCTTCCCACAGACCAGATTTCTTTTATTATGGAGTTGTTGGTTTTTGCGGCCTCCCACAATTACTTTTGGTTTTCGGATCAATTCTACCGCCAGAGTCGTGGCGTGGCCATGGGGGCAAAATATGCCCCCAGCTTGGCCAATTTATTTATGGCCAAGTGGGAGGAGAATGTCATCTATACCCACCGGAACCCTCACCTAGTCTTGTGGGTGAGGTATATAGATGACATCCTCCTCCTGTGGGATGGGGATGGCTTGGAACTTCAGCAGTTCTTGTCCTCCCTTAATACCAACAATCGTGGAATCCATTTGAACTTTGAGACAAGTCAAACTCAAATCCATTTCTTGGATCTCACCATATCTATAGAAGGTGGGATTCTATCTACATCAACCTTTTTTAAGGAGAGTGATAGAAATTCCTACATTCCACTTGAAAGCTGTCACTACAGACCCTGGTTGAAGGGGATACCCAAAAGTCAATATATGAGGGTCCGTAGGAACTGCTCGGATCTGGAGAAATTTCTATCGCAAAGTAATGTCCTCACAGAGAGATTCCTAGAAAAAGGGTACACCAATGGTGACTTGGCTCCGGTGCTAAAAAATGTACAGGAAATGGATAGGGAACTTCTGTTGAGGGATAGACCCCGAACTGGTACCCCCATGAATAATTTAGGAGTCCCTTTTATCACCACATACTCACTCCAACACAAGGAAATTAAGCAACTAGTTTCCAAACACTGGCACATAGTCACCAATGACCGGGTTTTAAAGGAAGTTCTACCACCTAGACCTAAAATTGTTTTCAAAAGGGCCCCCTCATTTAAGAACAGGTTAGCCCCAGGGGTATTAGATCCTCCTCACAATAGAGCCACCTTCTTTGACCAATTAACTGGTTTCTATAGATGTAACAAGTGTCGGGTCTGTTCCTATAACTCATGTGTGACCAGGAGGACCCAAACTTTTGTTTCGACGAAAACTGGTCGGACTCATCACATTACTCCATTTATCACCTGTTCCACCATTGGAGTGGTTTACCTGTTGCAATGCCCTTGTGGCTTGCAATATGTTGGGCGGACCAAACGCCCCCTCCAGGTGAGGCTCAATGAACATATTACCAACATTCTGACAGGTTTTAAAAACCATTCGGTCTCAAAACATTACAGGTTGGCTCATAACAGAGACCCCTCTAACACTTTATTTTTGGGGATTGACCGTTACAAACCTCATTGGCGGGGTAGCTCCCTGGTAAGAGAGATCTCCAAATCCGAAATGGCCTGGATCCACAGGATTAAAAGCTACACGCCTTACGGTCTCAACATAGATGTGGATGTTAATTCATTCATTGACAATTCCTGAACTTTATATTTTTGCTGTAAATAAAAAGAATTTTCTGGGCAGAATTCTTTAGTGGTTTGGACATATCCAACCTCTGATAGGACTCCGACCTTATTTAATTTATTTTATTTTTATATTTTATATTTATATATTTCCTATGTTATAATTCCCAATTTCTATTCAGACTTTTAATTTTTCAGCCATTCTTTTGGATGGCGTCTTTGTTGTAATACGTTTTGGTCGGGGCCCCTGGCAGGGTCCCGTTTTGATTCTTTGTCTCTGTACATAAAGGCATCATATAGGGGTGGCCATAATACCACTGGTCTTAGATTCTGGTGGGTTTCTCATTAGTATTAAGTATTCTAGTTGTCAACCTATAAGGTTTCCTTAGAGGATATATTAGTTTATGTCCTTCTTATGTATTTATTATTACTTTTCTCTATTCAATTTTAATTTTAAAATTTTAAATGTGACTACCCCCCACACCTAAGGAGGTCAATCGCACTACTAATATGTGACTATAAATGTGATCCGCGGTTTAGGGGGTGCATTATGTAAAGCTATGGTTCATTCCAATTAAGTTATTTATAAGGTATAGGCTTATCCCTTCAGTAATATATAATGTACTTATTTTGCCCTATTGTTTGTTATATATATGCTATCAATTTTGTAGAACCAAATAGGGCTGTTGTGCTACTCAACCCCCAATCAGTTAACTTCACACTGTTTGCTCCTATATGGCGGAATGTCCAGGGTTATAACCTGGATGTTGTCCACTATTGGGGACATTGTTCCTTTTTGGATATGTACACCTGGTCACTCAGATTGGTCCCTTTTACTTAATAATTGAGGCCCGCCCTCTGTGCACAGAGGGCGCTAATCACATATATTTCCTATTTAACTTTAGTGCTAAGTGCCTCATCTTTTATGTGCCTAAATTACCTGAGAAGTGACGGGAATTAGCTGACGTTTATTCGCCGCTATTCCCGCAACTTTCCAATACCTATGCCCACACCAAAGATGGCGTTCTGTGCTCTTCCTGTTCGGTCCCAGAGCGAGGCTTGGTGTCTGCATATAATGTGGTGGCTCAGCGCGCTGCCCGTTCCCCATTGAGAACGTCAACCTGTGACGAAACGCGTCTGGGAGGGACGTGCTGACGTCACCACGTTGCCCTGTTGTGGACGGGAGCTGTCTGAGTGCCGGCCGGCATTGCTGTTTTTCGTTTTTTAAATGTAAGTGTTTGCTTTTTAATAAATTGGAGTCGTAACGTTATTACACTATTGGCTGCTTCTCCTCTTTGAACACATATGCATATCTGAGCCTGTGAAGAGCCTGCCAGGACGAGATCGCGGTGACTCCGCCAAGGTTTCGTTTTGGGCTATTTCCAGTCAATCTTCTGGTGAGCAGGAACCCCTATGGGTCCAATCAAGTTTATACTCTGGGTCACACAGAGGCAGTAAGCCTACCGCTGATTATATCCTCACCAGTTTACCATCTGGTAAGCGGCCTCTTGTGTCTGTGCACCGGGTGTTTTCTCTGCTTTTGACTTTTTGTCTGCTTGTCCAACGTTATTTCTGCTAAACAGATATACTTGGTGCTTTACATCTTATTTCCAAGGACACCATTCATTGCATGCTGCATGTCACATTTTTCACGCCCCTGTATTTGCTACGCATCCAGGGTGCATTTATGATTTTCATGATTATTTGTGTGAAAATTTTTCTCTTCCTTTTTGATTTAATATTTTTATGTCAGTATCACGCTATGGTCTTTGTATTTTTATCTGATTAAACCCTATGTGGACCCGTTCTGCTGTATGAGCGCGACGGATTCTGCCCACTTTGGAGCGTTCCTAAAGGCCCGGGCTGGGTTTTAAGCCATCTGTCTGACTTGGCTTACGTTCTGGTAAGCAGTTCACCACACAGTTATCTTCTATTTTTCTTCACCTCATCACATAGAAGAATTTACCGTATTATTTTGGATTAATTGAACTTTATTTCACTGATTGTTAATTGGACTCAGATTTAGCGCGGTTTACTTGTTCTATTTATTCTGTTGGTGGGCCCCACTTATAACCGCAGCTTATTGAATTATATTTTTGATGCTTGTATCAAGGTGTCATTCTATTCCTATTCACATTCTTTACTGGTATTTATTTTTCCAAGCGCAATTTTGTTTGTTTCTTTTTGGTTTCTATGCAGAAGCGAGCCTGATTTTGCACTTTCCAGCTTTAGTAAATAAACCCCATTGTGTACTTAAAAGTGGGGTATGCCTGTATACCGCGATCAGTGCTATAAAAAAAGCACTGATTACTGTGTAAACGACACTGGCAGTGAAGGGGTTAACCACTAGGGGGCGATGAAGGGGTTAAGTGTGTCCTAGGTTTTGACACTATTTTGGAACCATTGTCATTTATACAGCGATCAGTGCTATAAAAAAGCACTGATTACTGTGTAAATGACACTGGCAGTGAAGGGGTTAACCACTAGGGGGCGATGAAGGGGTTAAGTGTGTCCTAGGTTTTGACACTATTTTGGAACCATTGTCATTTATACAGCGATCAGTGCTATAAAAAAGCACTGATTACTGTGTAAATGACACTGGCAGGGAAGGGGTTAACCACTAGGGGGCGATGAAGGGGTTAAGTGTGTCCTAGGGAGTGATTCTAACTGTGGGGGGGGATGGGCTTCAAGTCACATGACAGCGATCACCGCTCCCGATGACAGGCCAGAACGGAGGAAATTCCCCGTGACACGATCGCTGGGAGACCGGCGGACATAAAGTCTGCCAGTCCCGCGAGCACGGTCACGCTGTACGCGGCACGCACCTGCTATCCCCGGCTCTTAAAGGGGATGTACAGGTACGCCCATTTGCCCACTGCTGCCATTGTGCCGACGTATATCATTTACACACCAAAGTGTATTCCTTTGATCTAAATAACAAATTGTTACAATGTTTATACTTAAGTTCCTCTGCTAAAGAATGTTGTGATTCTTGGTAGACTGCCCTTTTTTTTTTTTCCTTTCTTTTGACGGCTGTCGGCTTTAGCAGAGCAGAGAGAATTCTCTGCATAGGAAGAATCGGGAAATACTATCTCAAGATCGCAACGGGGAAAAAGAAAATCGCGATGACGATTCTTAACGATTAATTGTGCAGCTCTAAGTGTCAGAATTACAAAGTAATACCTCTGCGCACATAACTATTTTCTGCGTCCAGGGGGCGCCGTTACCTGTCTACTAGGGAGTCGAGGAGTTCAAATAAAAGGTGGCAAAGGTTTTAGATTTCCCATCAGCGATTATTCAGCGACTGCAACAAAAAAAAAAAAGTAACATTTCCGCATTGTTTCTGCAAATGCCCTCCAACACTTTGATCTCTTTTTTTTTTTTCTAGGCGACACATTTGCCGGATTTTAATTGCACCGAAAAGAAGCTTTTTTTTTTTTTCACGGAAACCCGTAGTTCAGTCAGAACACTAAAGCACTTAGCGTAACCTGCGTCGCACCCGCCGCCTTTCTCACGAGTGGCCTCTGAGGGCGACGTTTTATTGCAGTCAACATAATCTATGACATTTTGCGTATTTCCTGTCAGCTTTGTAGGTTTTAATAACGAAAACAAAAAAAAAAATACAATCCGATAACAATGTCATTTAAAAAATAAAGGAACGCGCTACTTAGCTCCACAGCGCCGGATTTGACAAACAAAATTATTATAATTCATTTTTTTTTTTTTTTTCTTCCTATTTGTATTTGCAGTGATGCTTTGAATAGAATGGAACGAGGTGTGAAATTGATGTTTCTTATAATAGAAAAACCTCTTAAGAAAACAACAGAAAGAGGCCAAATGCTCTGCATGGAGGAGGGCGTTCTCTGAGCTCAAATCGTTCTGATTAGAATATTATCGAGTCACCGGGGTCTCTGTGGCCGGCCGGGCCTATGTTAATGATCTGCAGTAAATTGAAACAGATTACCTCTAAGTGTGCAAACGGAATATCTCCCGGTGACTCTTCCATGGCCGTTGCGTGGTTTGTGATTAAATTTATGAAGCAGGAGTTTAGTGTATCGAAGGAATACTTCATAATGCAGCTGTTACTGTACCTTTACACCGGCCAGACATGACCTAATATTGAGGAGGTCCCTGTTTTGCTGCCAAAACAGCCCTGACCCCATCGAGGCATGGACTCCACTTTGACCTCTGAAGGTACGCTGTGGTATCTGGCACCAGGCCGTCAGTAGCAGATCCTTTAAATCCTGTGATTTGTAAGGTGGGGCCTCCATGGATCAAACTTGTTTTTTCCAGCACCCCCCACAGATGTTCGATTAAGATCTTGATCATTTAGAGGGCAAGTCAATACCTCAAACACATTGTTGTGTTCCTCAAACCATTCTTGAACTATTTTTTTTCCATGCAGCAAGGCGCATTATCCTGCCTGAAAGAGGCTCTGCCTTCAGGGAATACCGTTTCCATGAAGGGGTGTGCATGATCACCAACAATGTTTAGGTAGGTGGGACGTGTCAAGTAACATCCATATGAATGGCAGGACCCAAGGTTTCACCTCCATCAATAAGCCTTCGCCCATCTCCATCAATGAGCCTTCCCTCCCCCACCTCCATCAATAAGCCCCCCCCCCACCTCAATCAATGAGCCTTCCTTTCCCACTCCCATCAATGAGCCTTCCCTCCCCACCTCCATCAATAAGCCTTCCCTCCCCACCACCATCAATAAGCCTTCCCTCCCCACCTCCATCAATGGGCCTTCCCTTCCCACCTCCATCAATAAGCCTTCCCTCTCCACCTTTTTCAATAAGCCTTCCCTCCCCACCTCCATCAATAAGCCTTCCCCCATCTCCATCAATGAGCCTTCCCTCCCCCATCTCCATCAATAAGCCCCCACCACCTCAATCAATGAGCCTCCCCTCCCCACCTCCATCAATAAGCCTTCCCTCTCCATCTCCATCAATAAGCCTTCCCTCTCCACCTCTTTCAATGAGCCTTCCCTCCCCACCTCCATCACTGAGCCTTCCCTCCCCACCTCCATCAATGAGCCTTCCTTTCCCACTCCCATCAATGAGCCTTCCCTCCCCACCTCCATCAATGAGCCTTCCCTTCCCACCAGTGGCGTAGCGTGGGTTGTCAGCACCCGGGGCAAGGCAAGTAATTTGCGCCCCCCCCCAACCTGCGGACTTTTAGCTATCCCTGAGTCCCTTCAAATACAATAGTACTGACCTGATTCCTATACTGACCACTACACTGAGAACTACACTGTCCACTACACTGACCACTATACTATACTCACCACCATACTACACTGACCACTATACTACACTGTCCACTATACTGACCACTATACTACACTACACTGTCCACTATACTAAACTGTCCACTATACTACATTACACTGCCCACTATACTACACTACACTTGACCACCATACTACACTGTCCACTATACTACACTATACTGACCACTAGGGATGAGCTTCGTGTTCGAGTCGAACCCATGTTCGACTCGAACATCGGCTGTTCGACCGTCCGTCGAATTGCGAACGTTATGGGCCGTTCGCGCCAAATTCGTGTGGCGCGTCACGGCCCATAATTCACTGCGGCATCGCAGTGCATTGCTGGCTGATGATTGGCCAAGCATGCACTATGACCCGCATGCTTGGCCAATCACAGCGCCGTCAGTAGAGAGAGCTGTAATTGGCCAAAGCCAGGGAGGCTTTGGCCAATTATGGCTCAGGGGATTTAGTACACGCCCCACACTATATAAGGCCGCCTGCACGGCGGCCCTGTGTAGTGTGTTCCGGTGTGCTGAGAGATAGAGAGAGAGAGAGAGAGAGAGAGAGAGACAGACAGTGTCATTTGATTTGAGTTAGATAGATTAGGCTAGATCTGTTCCTGCTATTTACATTTAGTGCAGTGCGTCCTGCTCACAGTGTTCAGCTAGATCTGTTCCTGCTATTTACATTTAGTGCAGTGCGTCCTGCTCACAGTGTTCAGCTAGATCCATTCCTGCTATTTACATTTAGTGCAGTCAGTGCGTCCTGCTCACAGTGTTCAGCTAGATCCGTTCCTGCTATTTACATTTAGTGCAGTGCGTCCTGCTCACAGTGTTCAGCTAGATCCGTTCCTGCTATTTACATTTAGTGCAGTGCGTCCTGCTCACAGTGTTCAGCTAGATCCGTTCCTGCTATTTACATTTAGTGCAGTCAGTGCGTCCTGCTCACAGTGTTCAGCTAGATCCGTTCCTGCTATTTACATTTAGTGCAGTGCGTCCTGCTCACAGTGTTCAGCTAGATCCGTTCCTGCTATTTACATTTAGTGCAGTCAGTGCGTCCTGCTCACAGTGTTCAGCTAGATCCGTTCCTGCTATTTACATTTAGTGCAGTGCGTCTTGCTCACAGTGTTCAGCTAGATCTGTTCCTGCTATTTACATTTAGTGCAGTGCGTCTTGCTCACAGTGTTCAGCTAGATCCGTTCCTGCTATTTACATTTAGTGCAGTGCGTCTTGCTCACAGTGTTCAGCTAGATCTGTTCCTGCTATTTACATTTAGTGCAGTGCGTCCTGCTCACAGTGTTCAGCTAGATCCGTTCCTGCTATTTACATTTAGTGCAGTGCGTCCTGCTCACAGTGTTCAGCTAGATCCGTTCCTGCTATTTACATTTACTGCAGTGCGTCCTGCTCACAGTGTTCAGCTAGATCCGTTCCTGCTATTTACATTTAGTGCAGTCAGTGCGTCCTGCTCACAGTGTTCAGCTAGATCCGTTCCTGCTATTTACATTTAGTGCAGTGCGTCCTGCTCACAGTGTTCAGCTAGATCTGTTCCTGCTATTTACATTTAGTGCAGTGCGTCCTGCTCACAGTGTTCAGCTAGATCCGTTCCTGCTATTTACATTTAGTGCAGTGCGTCCTGCTCACAGTGTTCAGCTAGATCCGTTCCTGCTATTTACATTTAGTGCAGTCAGTGCATCCTGCTCACAGTGTTCAGCTAGATCCGTTCCTGCTATTTACATTTAGTGCAGTGCGTCCTGCTCACAGTGTTCAGCTAGATCTGTTCCTGCTATTTACATTTAGTGCAGTGCGTCCTGCTCACAGTGTTCAGCTAGATCCGTTCCTGCTATTTACATTTAGTGCAGTCAGTGCGTCCTGCTCACAGTGTTCAGCTAGATCTGTTCCTGCTATTTACATTTAGTGCAGTGCGTCCTGCTCACATTGTTCAGCTAGATCTGTTCCTGCTATTTACATTTAGTGCAGTGCGTCCTGCTCACAGTGTTCAGCTAGATCCGTTCCTGCTATTTACATTTAGTGCAGTGCGTCCTGCTCACAGTGTTCAGCTAGATCCGTTCCTGTTATCTTCCTACTGACAGGCAGGCTTGTCTGGTTACAGTATATAAAGCTACCTGAAGAAAATTACTGGTGTTCTATCCCAGCTTAGTGCAGCTACAGGCCATTAGTATGTCTGGAAGGCCAAGAAGGAGAGGCAGACAGTCACAAGCCAATAAGAGAGGGCAAGCAGGCTCTGTGTCTAGTGCTGGTCGTGGAGACGGTGCATCCTCATCAGCACGTGGCCATGGGACACGCGTGGCCTTTTTTTCGGCAGCTGGCCGTGTTGAGCCGCAACATGCGGAAGACTTGGTCGAGTGGATGACCAAGCCGTCCTCATCCTCCTCATCCTCTCTCACCCATGCCCAGGGTGCTTTGTCTGGCAAAGCAGCGGCCTCTTCCCTCAGCTCAATGTCATCAGTGACTCCTTCCCTAGCTCCACCATGTCCTCCTGAGGATTCCCTCGAACTGTTTGACCACAGTGTTGGGTACATGCTCCAGGAGGATGCCCAGCGTTTGGAAGGCTCTGATGATGATACTGAGCTCGATGAAGGCAGTAACGTGAGCACGGACAGAGGGGGTGCCCAAGAAGGACAGCAATCTGGCAGTCATGCTCCCCCTGCTGCAGCATACTGCCAGGTTTGCTCCAGTGATGAGGAGGGAGAGGATGATGAGGTCACTGACTCAACGTGGGTGCCTGATAGGAGAGAGGAGGAGGAGGAGGAGGAGGAGGCGGCACATCACCAACGAGGCAGGATGCCCTCCAGGGGCCAGCCTAAGGGCAGCACATTGACTGCATCACACCCCAAAGCTCCACATGTGCAGGGCGCTGCAGTCTCTGCGCGTTATTCAAAAAGTTCTTTGGTGTGGGCCTTTTTTGAGACGAGTGCATCAGATCGCACCGCTGCTATTTGCAACATATGTCTCAAGCGTATCTCGCGTGGCCAAAACATCTCCCGCTTGGGTACCACATGCTTGACCAGACATATGTTGACCTGCCATGCAGTTCGTTGGCAAGCATATCTAAAAGACCCACACCAAAGAACAAAGAGGATCTCTCCTTGCTCCTCATCAGCTGAGATTTCCAACCCCACTAGACCTTCAGTCCTCTCTGAGACCTGCAGTGAGAGGAATGAAGGTGTAGAATTAGGTGTGTCACAGCCAAGTACTTGTGGGCAATCTGCTTTTGGTACACCGACGTCAGATTGTACCAGGCAAATTTCCCTGCCCCAGCTGCTGCACCGCCGAAAGAAGTTTGCTCCCAGCCATCCACATGCCCAGCGGTTGAATGCTAGCTTGGCAAAATTGCTAGCACTTCAACTGCTGCCTTTTCAGTTGGTAGACTCTGCCCCCTTCCGTGAGTTTGTGGAATGTGCGGTTCCTCAGTGGCAGGTACCCAAACGCCACTTTTTCTCACGGAAGGCGATTCCGGCTCTCTACCGGCATGTGGAAGGCAATGTCCATGCCTCGCTGGACAGGGCGGTCAGCGGTAAGGTGCATATTACCGCTGACTCATGGTCCAGCAGGCATGGACAGGGACGTTACTTAAGTTTCACGGCGCATTGGGTGACTCTGCTGGCAGCTGGGAAGGATGCAGGACAAGGTGCAGTAGTGTTGGAGGTTGTTCCGCCACCACGCCTCCAAAATGCTGATTGTGACACACCTCTCTCCTCCACCCCCTCCTCTTCTTCTTCCTCCATGGCCTCTTCCTCGGAACCAGCGGTGCTCCGTAGGCATTCAAGGGGCTACGCAAGTACGCAGGCCAAAAGATGCCATGCGGTGCTTGAGCTGGTGTGCTTGGGGGACAGGAGCCACACTGGGGCAGAGGTTCTGTCAGCTCTGCAGGGGCAGGTTCAGAGGTGGTTGACGCCACGCCAACTTAAGGCAGGAATGGTGGTTTGCGACAATGGCACCAACCTCCTCTCTGCCCTCCGACAGGGACAACTGACCCATGTGCCCTGTTTGGCTCACGTCCTTAACTTGGTGGTGCAGCGGTTCTTGGGCAGGTACCCGGGCTTACAGGATGTCCTGAGGCAGGCCAGGAAAGTCTGTGTGCATTTCCGCCGGTCATATAATGCCAGTGCTCGGCTGACGGACCTCCAAAAGGAGTTTAACCTGCCCAAGAACCGCCTAATCTGTGACATGCCCACCAGGTGGAACTCAACGTTGGCCATGCTGCAGCGGCTGCACACGCAGCAGAGGGCCATCAATGAGTACCTGTGCGACTATGGCACCAGGAAAGGGTCAGGGGACCTTGGTTTTTTTTCCCCACGCCAGTGGGCCATGATCAGGGATGCATGCACTGTCCTGTCACCATTCGAGGAGGCCACGAGGATGGTGAGCACTGACAGTGCATGCATCAGTGACACTGTCCCCCTTGCCCACCTGTTGGAGCACACGCTGCGTGGAATAATGGACAGGGCACTTGAGGCAGAACAGAGGCAGGAAGAGGAGGACTTCCTTAGCTCTCAAGGCCCCCTTTATCCAGACAGTGTTCCTGCGTGCCCGCCGATCACACAGGAAGAGGACGAGGAGGAGGAGGAGGAGGAGGAAGATTGTGTCAGTATGGAGGTGGAGCCTGGCACTCAGCATCAGCAGTCTTTAAGGGATCAGTCCCAAGGAACACATGGACTTGTACGTGGCTGGGAGGAGGTGGCTGCGGACGTTGTTGTCCTCAGTGACCCAGAGGACTCCGGACCGAATGCCTCAGCAAACCTACGCTGCATGGCCTCCCTGATCCTGCAAAGCCTGCGTAAGGATCCTCGTATTCGTGGTATCAAGGAGAAGGACCAATACTGGCTGGCAACCCTCCTTGATCCACGTTACAAGGGTAAGGTTGCGGACCTTATCTTGCCATCGCAGAGGGAGCAGAGGATGAAACATCTTCGGGAGGCCTTGCAGAAAGGTCTGTGCAACGCGTTCCCAGAGACTGGGAGGTTACAAACTCCTGTTTCTGGACAACGTGTTGCTGAGGCTTCGGTCAGTCAAAGAAGGAGCGGTGGAGAAGGTGGCCGTCTGACCGATGCGTTCAGACAATTTTTTGGTCCGCAGCCCCAAGGTATGATCGGTTCCAGCAACCATCGCCAGCGTCTGTTTTACATGGTGCAGGAATACCTAGGGGCAAGATCAGACTTGGACACCTTTCCCACCGAAAATCCTCTGGGTTACTGGGTCTTGAGGATGGATCACTGGCCAGAGCTTGCACAGTATGCAATTGAGCTACTGGCCTGTCCTGCATCCAGCGTTCTTTCGGAACGCACATTCAGTGCTGCTGGAGGCGTGGTAACCGATCACAGGGTGCGTCTGTCCACTGACTCGGTCGATCGGCTGACCTTCATAAAAATGAATCAGTCTTGGATCACCACCAGCTACCAAGCACCTGATGCTGATGTAACTGAATAATTTTTTTCAGATCCCTTCAAAGACTGCCTATGCTGATGCTGAGTGACTATCCCTGAGTAATTATCCTCTTCCTCCTCAATCATCACGCTGATAGCTTGTAAGAACATTTTTGGTTCTGGGCGCCACCACCAGTGCCTAAGGCACAATTTTTCAGCCCCTGTTTAACAGGGGCGTGTAATTACAATTTTTGATGTAATACTTTGCAGCAGGGCTCGTTCCTGCATTCCAACTAGAGTGTCTGTGAGGGGTTGCAGTGTTGTGGCACCAGCACCAGTGCCTAAGGCCCAATTTTTCTGCCCCTGTCTAACAGGGGCGTGTAATTACAATTTTTGATGCAATACTTTGCAGCAGGGCTCGTTCCTGCGTTCCAACTAGAGTGTCTGTGAGGGGTTGCAGTGTTGTGGCACCAGCACCAGTGCCTAAGGACCAATTTTTCTGCCCCTGTCTAACAGGGGCGTGTAATTACAATTTTTGATGCAATACTTTGCAGCAGGGCTCGTTCCTGCGTTCCAACTAGAGTGTCTTAGAGGGGTTGCAGTGTTGTGGCACCAGCACCAGTGCCTAAGGCCTAATTTTTCAGCTCCTGTTCAACAGGGGCATGT
>JBBDGP010002998.1:712500-870671 GCA_037952835.1 Lithobates septentrionalis
CGCTCTCCAACCTTTATATGATGGATTTGGTGATTGACTTCTAAAAGTTCAAACAGCTGTGGCTTGCCCAAACTTTTTTAAAAAATTCAACATTTCTCTAGTGAAAGTCCCATTGAAGTCAACAAGAATCCAAAAGAATCAAAACCCAAAAAAATAGTATACACCACCACTTTGCTTACATTTGTCAGCGGGGACCAGAACTGTCATTTGTGGAGAGGGAACCTACGGGATTGGCTGCGCTGGTTGGTTGGTGGGTTCTTCCTTTCAGCGAGTAGAAGGGCCTCCACCAAATGATTTGGACCGGTGCACAAAGCAAGGTCCATAAAGACATGGGTGAGCGAGTTTGGGGTGGAGGAACTTGACTGTTCTGCACAGAGTCCTGACCTCAACCCGATAGAACATCTTTGGGATGAATTAGAAAGGAGACTGTGAACCAGGTCTTCTCGTCCAACATCAGCCCCTGACCTCATAAGTGCGCTTCTGGAAGAATGGTCAAACATTCCCATAGACACACTCCTAAACCTTGTGGACGGCCTTCCCAGAAGAGTTGAAGCTGTTATAGCTGCAAAGGTTGGGCCAACTCAATATTGAACCCTACGGACTAATGCCCTGTACACACGGTCGGATTTTCCGACGGAAAATGTGTGATAGGACCTTGTTATCGGAAATTCCGACCGTGTGTGGGCTCCATCACACATTTTCCATCGGATTTTCCGACACACAAAGTTTGAGAGCAGGATATAAAATTTTCCAACAAAATCCGTTGTCGGAAATTCCGATCGTGTGTACACAAATCCGACGGACAAAGTGCCACGCATGCTCAGAATAAATAAAGAGATGAAAGCTATTGGCCACTGCCCCGTTTATAGTCCCGACGTACGTGTTTTACGTCACCGCGTTCAGAACGATCGGATTTTCAGACAACTTTGTGTGACCGTGTGTATGCAAGACAAGTTTGAGCCAACATCCGTCGGAAAAAATCCTAGGATTTTGTTGTCGGAATGTCCGAACAAAGTCCGACCGTGTGTACGGGGCATAAGACTGGGAGGTTAAAGTTCATTAAAGTTCATGTGGGTGTAAAGGCAGGCGTCCCGATACTTTTGGTAATATAGTGTATATATACACTCACCGGCCACTTTATTAGATACACCTGTTCAACTGCTTGGTAACACAAATTGCTAATCAGCCAATCACATGGCAGAAACTCAATGTATTTAGCTATCTAGACGTGGTGAAGACGACTTGTTGAAGTTCAAATCGAGTATCAGAATGGGGAAGAGAGGGGATTGAAGTGACTTTGAACATGGCATGGTTGTTGGTGCCAGACGGGCTGGTCTGAGTATTTCTGGGATTTTCACACACAACCATCTCTCGGGTTTACAGAGAATGGTATGAAAAAGAGAAAATATCCAGTGAGCGGCAGCTGTGTGGAGGAAAATGCCTTGTTAATGTCAGAGGTCAGAGGAGAATGGGCAGACTGCTTCCAGATGATAGAAAGGCAACAGTAACTCAAATAACCCCTCGTTACACCCAAGGTATGAAGAATACCATCTCTGAACACAACACATCGAACCTTGAAGCAGATGGGCTGCAGCAGCAGAAGACCACACCGGGTGCCACTCCTGTCAGCTAAGAACAGGAAACTGAGGCTACAATTGGCACAGGATCACCAAAAGGGGACAATAGAAGATCGGAAAAACGTTGCCTGGTCTGATGAGTCTGGATTTCAGCTGCAACATTCAGATGGTAGGATCAGAATTTGGTGCATGGATCCATCCTGCCTTGTCTCACCGGTTCAGGCTGGTGGTGGGGGTGTAATGGTGTGGGGGGGATATTTTCTTGGCACACTTTGGGCCCCTTAGTACCAATTGATCATGGTTTAAACCCCATGGCCTACCTGAGTATTGTTGGTGACCATGTCCATCCCTTTATGACTACAGTGTCCCCATCTTCTGATGGCTCCTTCCAGCAGGATAATGCACCATGTCACAAAGCTCCAATCATCTCACCACTGGACAATGAGGTCCCTGTCCTCCAATGGCCTCCACACTCATCACATCTCATCCAGTAGAGCACCACACTCACCAGATCTCCATCCAATAGAGCACCTTTGGGATGTGGTGGAATGGGAGATTGGCATCATGGATGTGCAGCCGACAAATCTGCAGCAACTGTGTGATGTTATCATGTCACTATGGGCCAAAATCTCTGAGGAACATTTCCAAAACCTTGTTGTATCTATGCCACCAAGAATGAAGGCAAAAGAGGGTCCAACCTGGTACTGACAAGGTGGATCTAATAAAGTGGCCAGTGAGTGTATAGATAAATGTTAGGAGCTCAGAAATAGACAGATTAGAATCCAAATGCAGGAAATATTCTACAATTTGTTTTTCCTGTGTTGATTCACTGGATTGAGTGCTGAGGAATCTTTGTATTGTAAAGTGGAGTGTTCCTTTAAATAGTAACTCATCTTCTACAACAATTCCTGGGACCTGGTGTTGCAGTTTAATGCAGCTCTTTGAAACGCATCATTCGCAGTCGGAGGGGTCGGCTCTCCATCCCGGGTCATAAATAAGAGCGGAAATTGCAGGTGTGGATCGCGCTCTGAGACCTCGCGCTCCGTGTGATGTCTCTCTAAAGTCAGCGATAAAATTGCAATGGAAAAAAAAAATTATTTTTCGCACTTTCCGCGGGGCCGAGCAAGAAAGAAGGCACGCGACACCTCCTGCAATTTCTCAAATGTCATGATATTTCACTTTCTGCTATTTTATCCGCGCTGACATTTCAAGAGTCGGAAACAATGATCCTCTGAACGCTCTAATGGGAGACTTGAAAGGCTTGCGAGTTGTGATCAGAGAAGAGCTTCAATAATCGCGGCTCAAAGGAATGCAAGATAGAAGATTGCTGGGTATTATAGGGAGCTCCTCTAAGAATAATTTGTGTCAAAGATGGATACATAAAATCTCTTTTGTTATTATAAAAAAAAAAATAAATAATACAACTATTCAATGACTAAAACTTTGGGGTCCACCCAAAAGAGGTGATTTTTGGCAGATTTTGGTGAGAGAATCCAATTGATGATTATCTTGTATCTGTCTGGTGGTTTATATACCTGCTCAGTGAGGTAAGCGGGTGACCCTGCCCCCCTCTGATGTCACGTGGCGTCACCCGTTTACGTCACCGGTTGGCCCCGCCCTCAGCTATATAACAGCTGTCATCAAGAAGAAGCGTCACTCGGGGGAGCCTCCCATTGAGGCAGAGCTGTTGCGTTTTTTTCTTTTTTCAGTTCGTCGGGCGGTGTAAGATGGATTTACATCGCAGAACATTTTCATTTTTCAATAAAGGACTTGTCCCAAAGTGTCTCCTGTAATTTTTACTATTTTTGACACTTTTTTTGTGAATTGGTAGGGGTACAATGTAACCATTACCAATTTAGATGGTGGGGCCGGGATCTGGGGGTCCCCGCCTGCAGACCCCCCACAACCACTGGGCAAGGGTTGTGGGGATGAGGCTCTTGTCCCCATCAATATGGGGATAAGATGCTTTGGGGGCGACTCCAAAGTATCCTCCCCATGTTGAGGCCTGGTACGGTTCAGGGGGGGGGCGCTCTCTCGTCCCTCCCTCTTTTCCTCCGGCCTGCCAGGTTGCATGCTCGGATAAAGGTCTGGTATGGATTTTGGGGGGGACCCTTACGCCATTTTTTTTTAATTTTGGAGCAGGGTTCCCCTTAAAATCCATACCAGACCTGAAGGGCCTGGTATGGATTTTGGGGGGACCCCCACGCAATTTTTTTTATTTTGGTTCGGGGTTCCCCTTAATATTCATACCAGACCCAAAAGGGCCTGGTAATGGACTGGGGGGAACCCATGCTGTTTTTTTCAATGAGTTTTAACTATATTGCCGAGACCCTACAATTCATTACAGTCGCGATCAGTTTTAAATTACTTTTTTTGCTTTAGAAATGTAATTTTGCTGTGGTACTGTTCTTTTGCCACGGGCAAAATGTGCCACTTTACAGGCATACTATAGACACCCCCCAAGTACGAAATTTACAGGAATATTTCACTTTTATTGTTTCACTTTAAGCATTATTAAAATCACTGCTCCTGAAAAAACGGCCGTTTTTAAAACTTTTTTTTGCATTGATCCATGTCCCCTGGGGCAGGACCCAGGTCCCCAAACACTTTTTATGGCAATAACTTGAATATAAGCCTTTAAAATTAGAACTTTTGATTTTTCATGTTTGTGTCCCATAGACTTTAACGGTGTTCGTCCCAATTTTTCACCTGTTCGCAAATTCTGGTGCGATCCGAACTGGGGGGTGTTCGGCTCATCCTTAGTGGTCAGCTGTAGAGTATCCCTGCTTTTATGAAGGGGGTTCTAAGCGACCTTCCCCAATGGGAGGGAAACCAAATCGAGGTACTTTTGGGTTAGATGGGGTTCAGGAGTATTTCCCTGGTATGCAGGGTTCAGAGGAAGGAAGCGCTGTCACATGGTGGGAAGAGAGGAGAAGAATAAAGAGTGGGCCCCATATTCCACTGGTTCCAAATTTTATGTCTTGTTCAGCTCTACTTGTTGCAGTGACACATGACAATCTCTTCTTGGTCCTTTGCTGGTACGATGGGGGTTCTGAGTGACATTCCCCAATGGGAAGGAGACCAAATTAAGCAGCCATTGGGTAAGATGTTGGTCAGGAGTACTTCCCTTGTATGGAAGGTTTAGAGGGAGGGAGTGCTGTCACATAACGGTGGGTGGGGCAAACAAAACTTCAGGGTGGGTGGAAAGAGAGGAGAAGAAGAAAACGTTGCCTCTGTTTTCCAGTGCCTCCAACTTATAGATCCTAAGCAAACTTCCTCAATGGGAAGGAAACAAAATTAGGCACTCATTTGGTAAGATGGGGGTCAGGAATAATTCCCTAGTATGGTTGGTTCAGAGGCATGGAGCGCTGTCACATGATGGTAGGTGGGGCACACACAATTTCAGGGTGGGTGTGAAGAGAGGAGAAGAATAAAAAGTGGACCCCATTTTCCATTGCTTCCAAAATTTAAGGTCCTCTTCAGATCTATTGGTTGCAGTGAAACATGACAATCCCTTCTTGGCCTTTTGGTGTAGTAACAACCAGTGTTCAGTAGGGGTGCTCCACCAGCATTCTGTTTTTTTTTGGAAGGAATGGCCTGCTGTAGAGTATCCCTATCTGTATGATGAGAGTTCTGAGTGACATTCCCCAATGGGAAGGAGACCAAATTAAGCAGCCATTGAGTAAGATGTTGGTCAGGAGTACTTCCCTTGTATGGTTGGTTCAGAGGGATGGAGCGCTGTCACATGATGGTAGGTGGGGCAAACAAAACTTCAGGGTGGGTGGGAAGAGAGGAGAAGAAGAAAAAGTTGCCACTGGTTTCCATTGCTTCCAACTTATAGATCCTAAGCAAACTTCCCGAGTGAGAAGGAAACCAAATTAAGCACTCATTGGGTAAGATGGGGGTCAGGAGTAATTCCCTAGTATGGTTGGTTCAGACTGGGGTGGAGCGCTGTTACAAGATGAGAGGTGGGGCACACAAAATTTTAGGGTGGGTGGGAAGAGAGGAGAAGAATAAAAAGTGCTCCATTGCTTCCAAAATTTTAGGCCCTCCTCAGATCTATTGGTTGCAGTGACACATGACAATCTCTTCTTGGCCTTTTGGTGTAGTAACAACCAGTGTTCAGTAGGGGTGCTCCACCATAATTCAGTTTTTTTTTTGGAAGGAATGGCCTGCTGTAGTAGAGTATCCCTGCTGGTATGATGGGGGTCCTGAGTGACTTTCCCCGATGGGAAGGAGACCAAATTAAGCAGTAATAGGATAAGATGTTGGTCGGGAGTACTTCCCTTACATGAAAGGTTCAGAGGGAGAATGTGCTGTCACATAACGGTGGGTGGGGCAAACAAAACTTCAGGGTGGGTGGGAAGAAAGGAGAAGAAGAAAAGATTGTCACTGTTTTCCATTGCTTCCAACTTATAGGTCCCAAATGACCTTCCCTAATGGGAAGGAAACCAAATGAAGCACTCATTGTGTAAGATCGGGGTCGGGAGTCCTTCCCTGGTATGGATGGTTCAGAGGGATGGATCGCCGTCATATGACGGTAGGTAGGGCACACAAAATTTCGGGGTGGGTGGGAAGAGAGGTGAAGATTGTCAAACAACTGGTATGGAGGGTAGGCAGTGCCCTGGGGGACATTTTCTAAGGCAAACAAAAATGTTTTAATAGTGCCTAAAGTGAAGCAGGAGTAATATTGATACTAAATACACTATTATATCATCTAGTGCTAAAAAAACACCACCTAAAAAAGAATAAATTATGATATTTGAAGCGCTTCACAATGTGATAAAAAAGATGAATAAAAATAAATGCTCAAATAAATCCAGCAGTGAGTAAAAATTCCTAAAAGAAAGTCCAGTAATAAAAAATGTGTGAAATTATAAAGAATAAGTGACACCAAATGTGTAAAAAATCCACATAAAAATAAATAGGAATGTATTCAAAAGGTTCAATCTATAAAAAGTATAATCCGATTGACATAGAGCTTTGATTAGGTCCCTCGAGCAAAGCTGTTTAGAAAAAAACCCACTTGCTTAATTAAGGTGCTCATTGATATTTATGGCAACAATGTTTCTTTTGCTTCTGTTCACATCAGATGTGACAATCACAAACAGATCTCATTGACAAAGCAGATAAGAGAAAAAAACGATCATTGTACAATAGTTTTGATACCAAGGTACACAGGCAAACTTCAATCCACTCACGTGCGCCTTATAATGATAAGGCATATGCAGGTTTCACTTGTGTTATCCTTGAAAAAGACACGTGACCGTGACGCAACACGTGGGAGGAGCCAAGGACGCTCTGTGCAGACTGGCAGTATCACACAGTGTACTGCAGCGATTCTGCTCCTGTCTGAGGCGGCTGACTGCTATAGTGAAACCTGCATATGCCTTATCATTATAAGGCGCACGTGAGTAGATTGAAGTTTGCCTGTGTACCTTAGTATCAAAACTATTGTACAATGATCGATTTTTTCTCTTATCTGCTTTGTCAATGAGATCTGTTTGTGATTGTCACATCTGATGTGAACAGAAGCAAAAGAAACATTGTTGCCATAAGTATCAATGAGCACCTTAATTAAGCAAGTGGGTTTTTTTCTAAACAGCTTTGCTAGTGGGACCTAATCAAAGCTTTATATCAATCGGATTATACTTTTTATAGATTAAACCTTTTAAATACATTCCTATTTATTTTTATGTGGATTTTTTACACATTTGGTGTCACTTATTCTTTATAATTTCACACATTTTTTATTACTGGACTTTCTTTTAGGAATTTTTACTCACTGCTGGATTTATTTGAGCATTTATTTTTATTCATCTTTTTTATCACATTGTGAAGCGCTTCAAATATCATAATTTATTCTTTTTTAAGTGATTCTGAAAACACTCCTTTTTGATAGCAGCCTCACTTGGTTTTATGTGTAATTATCAGTTATTTAGCATCACAGCGCTTTGTGTTTTATATATCCAAAAAAACGCCACCGTCACCTCCAGGTGAATTGGCCGCTCACCTTAGGGGGAAGACCCCTCGGGTCCAATAACGCCTCTAGTTTAGTGGTCTTTAATACTCCTGAAAGGTAACACCGCTGTGTCTTTGGTCTTTTTAGTCTCCTCAGGTGCGCTCAGAACAGCTTGTTCAACATTTGCTCAGAGTGAAAAGAAAACCTAAAAATAGATTGCTATTGATCTGTCTTAGTAGTGCTCCACCAGATGATTCAGTTGCTTTCTGTCTTATGTGACGTTTCAAGTGCATATAAAACACACTGCCCTGTCTTTCTATAATGTCGATCTACGTGCTCTCTTCCAAACCCCAGGAATGTGCTCATGCACATGTACAGACCGCCTTCAGATAACTATCCATCCAACGTACAGACCGCCTTCAGATAGCTATCCATCCAATGTACAGACCGCCTTCAGATAACTATCCATCCAACGTACAGACCGCCTTCAGATAGCTATCCATCCGACGTACAGACTGCTTTCAGATAACTATCCATCCCACGTACAGACCGCCTTTGGATAACTATACTTCCCATGTACAGACCGCCTTCAGATAACTATCCATCCAATGTACAGACCGCCTTCAGATAACTATCCATCCAAGGTACAGACTGCCTTCAGATAACTATCCATCCCATGTACAGACCGCCTTCGTATAACTACTCATCCCACGTACAGACCGCCTTCGGATAACTATCCATCCAACGTACAGACCGCCTTCAGATAACTACTCATCCCACGTACAGACCGCCTTCGGATAACTATCCATCCAACGTACAGACCGCCTTCGGATAACTATCCATCCAACGTACAGACCGCCTTCAGATAACTATCCATCCCACGTACAGACCGCCTTCAGATAGCTATCCATCCCACATACATTCCGTCTTCAGATAACTATCCATCCTACATACAGACCGCCTTCAGATAACTATCCATGCCACGTACAGATCGCTTTCAGATAACTATCCATCCCATGTACAGACCGGCTTCAGATAACTATCCATCCCACGTACAGATAGCTTTCAGATAACTATCCATCCCACGTACAGACCGCCTTCAGATAATTATCCATCCCACGTACAGACCGGCTTCAGATAACTATCCATCCCACGTACAGATAGCTTTCAGATAACTATCCATCCCATGTACAGACCGCCTTCAGATAACTATCCATCCCGTGAGCACAAGTGGGGACTGGTGCTCAAAATTTTTTTGGGGGGGGTGCAAACAAACTGAAAAATACAGAAAAAAAACCCATCAATTGCAGCCACTGTGCCCATCAAATGAAGCCACTTGTGCCCCATCAAATGAAGCCACTTGTGCCCCATCATATGCAGCCACTTGTGCCCCATCATATGCAGCCACTTGTGCCCCATCATATGCAGCCACTTGTGCCCATCATATGCAGCCACATTTGCCCATCAATTGCAGCCACTTGTGCCCATCAATTGCAGCCACTTGTGCCCATCAATTGCAGCCACTTGTGCCCATCATATGCCGCACCTCCAGGATCGTCTGAGACCAGCCACCCGGACAGCTGCTGCAACAATCGGTTTGCATAAACAAAGAATTTCTGCACAACCTGTCAGAAACCATCTCAGGGAAGCTCATCTGCACATTCGTCGTCCTCATCGGGATCTCCACCTGACTGCAGTTCGTCGTCCTAACCGACTTGAATGGGCAAAATGCTCACATTCGATGGCATCTGGCACTTTGGAGAGGTGTTCTCTTCACGGATGAATCCCGGGTTTTTGCTGTACAGGGCAGATGGCAGACAGCGTGTATGGCGTCGTGCAGGTGAATGCTTTGCTGATGTCAATGTTCTGGATGGAGTGGCCCATGGTGGCGGTTTGGTTATGGTATGGGCAGGCGTATGCTATGGACAACGAACACAGGTGCATTTTATTGTTGGCATTTTGAATGCACGGAGATACCGTGACGAGATCCTGAGGCCCATTGTTGTGCCATTCATCCACGACCATCACCTCATGTTTAGCATGATAATGCATGGCCCCATGGTGCAAGGATCTGTACACCATTCCTGGAAGCTGAAAACATCTCAGTTCTTGCATGGCCAGGATACTCACCGGACATGTCGCCCATTGAGCATGTTTGGGATGCTCTGGATCGCCGTATACGACAGCGTGTTCCAGTTCCTGCCAATATCCAGCAACTTCGCACAGCCATTGAAGAGGAATGGACCAACATTCCACGGGCCACAATCAACAATCAGATCAACTCTTTGCGAAGGAGATGTGCTGCACTGTGTGAGGCAAATGGTTGTCCCAACAGATACTGACTGGTTTTCGGACCCCCTCCCCCCCAATACAGTAAAACTGCACATTTTAGAGTGGCCTTTTATTGTGGCCAGCCTAAGGCACACCTGTGCAATAATCATGCTGTCTAATCAGCATCTGGATATGCCACACCTGCGAGGTGGATGGATTATCTTGGCAAAGGAGAAGTGCTCACTAACACAGATTTGTGAACAATATTTGAGAGAAATAGGCCTTTTGTGTACATAGAAAAAGTCTTAGATCTTTAAGTTCAGCTCATGATAATTCGGGGCAAACACAAAAGTGTTGCGTTTATAATTTTGCTCAGTGTATATATATATATAAAATTGTTTATACATTTTTTTCTTGAACATCTTTGTCCTATCATTTGTGCTTTGCTTAAAGGAAACCTGTCTTTACTATTCAATTAAAAACCTGGCAGCCCCAATGGATTGAGGGCACCCAGAGGTGCATGCTGGGGTTTTTTTTGCACACCCCTCCCCCTCTGCTACTATTGTTCATTGTGTCTCAGATATTGGTGTATCCTTTGCAATTTGCAAAGAAAGTACAATAAATTGCTTTTCCTGGTCAGGAGCCTCAGAGCTCAGTAAACAGGACACTGCGAGATTTCTCTGGGTAATCAAAGACTCTCTTCCCTTGGACAGCTGATTAAAAACAGCATCAAGCACCATGACCAACGCCAGAGCAAGTCCTCAAATGAAGATGATTTCAAACAACATCCTGCCCCTTATCTCCCCGTCCAGGCGTTTCTCTGTGACAAGCAGATATTTTCATTCTTTAGAAGAAATCGGACTTCCTGTCGGGCCGCTCAGAGCGACAGGATATGTCCTGAAAGACCAGCAGTGTTTGTGTTTTGGAAGAATAGGGGGGGGGGAATAAAAGTTTTGTGGCAGGAAAAGATCTGAAGATTCCCGGATGTTGTTTATCCAGAAGACACTTTTATCAGCTGCATTTCATGTGAAAAGTTGCAGAACAGACAGCAATCCTCTTTGGATGGCATAGCCACTTGAGCAGTTGGCACACTTGCCTTGCAGAGCCAAGGTTCGCAGTAAAATGCAAGGTCTGTCTGGGTCTCCCTCCTTTAAAAAATGACCTAATGTTATCAAATCCAAAATACATCTATAAAGAAGAAAGCTAGATTTATACTTACCCCCCTCTTCCAACTTCTGTGGCACCTACGGGAGATTGTGTCACATTCTATTCAGCTAGATCCAGGGGTATAATGCAATTAAATCAGGTGTGCTTTCATTGTTGGGTGTAGCTGGGTGCAGGCTACAGCATATCCTCAATCTGGAGGTGGCATCATGCTGTCTCTTCAGCTTGGTAGGAGTTCAATGAGTACAAATTGTCTCCTTTCTAGAGCTCCAGACAGCCATCTTGGGGAGGACTGTGATCCAGATGAATGCTGAAGGTCTGGGAGATTTGGGCAGCCATCTTAAAGTAGGACCCTAAAAATATAGGGGGTCAACGTGATTTGGGGTGCCTGAAGGGAGGCAATAGGCAGGGAAAGATCTAAGCTGGGTAGGAAAAGTTCAGGTGCAGACTAGGGCGAGGTGCTGGATGAGTAGGGACATGGAGGGTTCCTTTTCAGGGTGTCCATACTGCACTGTTCCCATACAAATTTCCTCGGGCCGTTGTATGCTGCAGCCACCTCGCAGAACCTAACAACAGTTAACCTAAGCATCAACCCCCATATCTCCCCCTGGGACTGTGAAATTGTACGTGAATCTGGTATCACTCAAGTGTAAAGTCAACTTGACTATTGAATTTGTTAATCTCTTCATCATAAAAGAAACAGTGCCAAGCCACCCTGTCTTGTGGTTTTTCCATAAACCTGGTACACCACCTACATAGGAAATACTTAAGAGGCAAAATGTTGTGAGAAGACATTCTTGAATATGGATAAAGTATCTCTTTGTGAGATTTAACATGCTCTGCATTCCTCAGAAATTTTCCTGGAAGGGCAGATATGTCACGCCTGGCGATGCAGAAGATGGGTGTAAGGTTTATATAAATCAGGCTTTTCTGTATTTCATACAGAGACACATGGGAACTTTGCAGATGCCCTCAGTGATACCAGGGCTTATGCTGTTTTGTTGTACCTTTACGGAGAAATGGTGCTACCTTCAAGTCAGCCTGCATTCTGTTTTTGCATTGCTGTATATCACATAGTTGGAATGATACTCTACAGAGATGCCTTGATGTGGCAGTGTTGCTTCACATGTATTTGCAAATGCATGCAACAAAAATCTTTGGTGATATCTGGTTTTCTGCTGTGTTGTTGTACCTTTACAGAGAAATTGAGCCTGTTCTCTGTTATTGAATTGCTAGATATCCCATAGTAGAGGATACCTCCAGGTGACCCTGTTTCTGTTTTTGAATTGCTAGATATCCCATAGTTGGGGCTACCTCCGGGTGAGCCTGTCCTCTGTTTTTGATTTGCTAGATATCCCATAGTTGGGGCTACCTCCGGGTAAGCCTGTTCTCTGTTTTTGAATTGCTAGATATCCCATAGTTGGGGCTACCTCCAGGTGAGTCTGTTCTTTGTTTTTGAATTGCTAGATATACCATAGTTGAGGCTACCTACAGGTGAGTATGTTCTTTGTTTTTGGATTGCTAGATATATCATAGTTGGGGCTATCTCCAGGTGAGCCAGTTCTCTGTTTTTGAATTGCTAGATATCTTATAGTTGGGGCCTAACGTCAAGTGAGCCTGTTCTCTGTTTTTGCATTGCTGGATATCACATAGTTAGAAACCCAGAGAGTTTAGGTTAGGAATCATACTCTGCAGAGGTGCCTTGATGCAGCAGTTTGGCTTCACGTGTATGTGTCGATATATGCAACAAAAATCTGGTTTTCTGCTGTGTTGTTGTACCTTTATGAAGAAATGGTGCTACCTCCAGAAGAGCCTGTTCTCTGTTTTTAAATTGCAGATTTCTCATAGTTGGGCCTACCTCCAAGTGAGCCTGTCCTCTGTTTTTGAATTGCAGATTTCTCATAGTTGGGCCTACCTCCAAGTGAGCCTGTTCTCTGTTTTTGCATTGCGGTGTGTAGCACCCCGTAGTGTAGGGTGCTAGCTGTACATAGATAATTTGTAGTGCAATAAAATTTAGCCTGGCTGAGAGCCAGGTTGGGTTGAATCTGGGTCAGGATGAGTGACTCAGGAAGGCTGGATGACTCATCAAGCAGCACCTCTGGTACCTCCAATGAAAAAAAAAACCACAGTAAAAAGCACTAAATGGAAACTCCTGTGAGAGAAAGGCAGATGACCGCTATCCTAAAAAATAGTCTATGATGGTGCCAATGTTAAAAAACCATAAAAGAGTTTATTGAGACAATAATCATCTTGAATGATGTAAATCAATAAATGCAGAGCTACCCTCTGGTAGATGGTAAATCTAACCAGCCTTAGCAACCTTATACCTTATACATGCAGTGGGCTGTGTACCAGCCCTGCGGGACAGTGCTCCAGTGATCAGACGTGAGTCCTCTTGTCATTGAGCAGAGACCAAGGGGAGGGAGGGATGGATGTCCAGCCAGATGGATGCAGCCAATTGTGTGGATGGGGGACACCGTGCCCTTGCACCCACACAGAGGGAGAGACAAGCCTGGCCTGCAATATCGTGGATCAGCAGAAGCACCCGAGCATTTTGTCATCTGCTCAGGAAAACGATGATCCGCACAGCGTTGCTAGCGCTGGTTGGATTTCCCATCTGCCAGAGGGTAGCTCTGCATTTATTGATTTACATTGTTCAAGATTAAATTCTGTCTTCATAAACTCTTTTATGTTTTTTTAACATTGGCACTATCATAGACTATTCAGCATAGCGACCATCTGCCTTTCTCTCACAGGAGTTTCCATTTAGCGCTTTTTACTGTGTTTTTTTCCATTGGTTGTTTTTTGGTCTTTCTATTCTAGCATCGCTCTTGGTGCAGAAGCTCCACACAGCTGCTTATAGCTCCCCACATGGTACCATTCATTGTCATCAAGGGACTCACTGTCTTGGTCCCCTAGAGTCAGACTTGTTTGTGGTTATATTGACCTCTGGTACCTCCCCCTACTTGCTGGAACCTTGGAGAAGCTTCCAGAAGAATGGGCCTGGAGTATTGAGGAGGGCCCCAGCCAATCCTCAGCAAGCAGACTGGCAGGGGGTGGGCACCTCTTAAATACTCTGGGTCATGCAAGCAGGGGGAACTCAGGTGGAGGATGAAGGAGTGGTGAGGAGGCTGTCAGTGGCCCTTAAGGGTGCCCCTAGTATAGGGGGGGTGACCTCGGGCCTGGGGCTCAGATGCTGGAGGGATCCTCTAACAACACATGGAGGAGTCCTGTCCTGGAAGCATGGGAGCAGGTGTGAGGACATCGGGAGAAAGTCAGCATGTCCAGGAGATCGCCAGGGAGAAGACAGCCGGGTAGCGGGTGAGTGTGCAGTCTGGGAGTGAGGTGGGCCAGGTGGGCTAGTGAAAGGGACAATTGCAGCCATGGGGGCTGGCAATGCCTGAAGAGGTGGTGCTGGGATCAGTAGCCACAGGGATATAAGCTGGACAATGTATCTTCCAACACAACCCTGCCTGTAAAGGGCTTTTGCTAGAAGATCTGACTGTCGCTTTTTTTGCCAGATTAAGTATCAGTGTACCAGCTAGGATTTCTGCAAGCAAGTGTGCTGGGGGAAACAGAGGGGTGTATATAGATTAAATATAGGAAAGTTGTCCCTGAAGAGTTCTTTAAAGTCAAGTGGGCATACCATAGTTTCCCTATTCCTTATCCAAGTTTTATCCCCTCAATACAAATACAAAAACAAGCACTGTCTGGACTGTTCCTTGTCTCTGGGAGCCTGTGAGAATTTTGGTGTACCTGACAATACAGGGTGGGGGATCCCAATTCACCAGTATCTCCTAAGTGGGGTGCACTAGATGTGTATTACATAGCTTTAAACCCAGAAAGTTAGTTAGAAATTGTACTCTACAGAGGTGCTTTGGCACAGCAGTGTGACTTCATATATATTTGTAAATGTATGCAATGAAAACCTTAGGTGATATCTGATTTTCTGCTGCGCCGTTGTACCTTAATGGAGAAATGGTGATTTCTTCAGGTGAGCCTGTTCTCTGTTTTTGAATTGCTAGATATCCCATAATTGGAAGCTCAGGCGTTGGGAACCACACTTTACAGCGGTGCCTTTATGCAGCAATGTGGCTTCCCATATATTTGCAGATGTATGAAACAAAAACCAGAGATGGTAAAACCATTGAATTCCATATTTTATGCAAACCATCTGGAGAAAGCAGAGAATTGTGTATTGCTTTATACCATATACACTCTGAAAAGGCATGTCTTACCATAGTGTAGCTGTGTGCCACTCTCAGGAGCTCCATGCATCCCTGTGCGTCCCCAAACGACCGTATTCCCAGACAATTGGACGGATGGAGCTGCTTCATTAGAAAGTTGCAGCAGACTTCTATGACTTGAGAAAGCTGCAATAGACAGGCGGCAGCCAGCAAACTCTCTATAGTGTCCTCCTTGAGTTCTAAAATTCCTGAAGAAAAAGACACAGCAGGCAGACAGTAAGAATAGATTGTAGAAGGTGAGTGGGATGGTAACAGTAATGATTCACTTTTTTGTTTATCTATATCGCCTTTATAAATATTGAAAAGATGAAGATTCCAAGATGAAGATCCAGGAGATTCCAGAGCTCATGTATTGGATCGCAATCAGTTGAAGATTAATGTCTTAACCTGATTCTGATCCATTACATGAGGTCTGTATTTTATTATTTAACAACAGAAAATATATAAACTTGTAACGTATATGGCATGTTTAAATACTCATAAATCGAATAAAAAAAATAAAAAAAAACTTTTTTACATGAAAAAAATAAATAAATTGGAATGCTTTTATTCATGGTTAGTGTTCAGCAGTTTCATGCCACAAATATACCCACTTTTCCACGTTTGCAATCTTGGTCTAGAGACTCTAGACCAATGGTTCTCAACCACCAGGCCATAGTCCACCGTTTGACCACAGCCACCCTCCTAGGCCTCCAGCCAGCTGCTGATCCCCCAACTTCCCACAGTGCCCCTTGGTTCCCACAGTGACCCGTAGTGTCCCCTAACCTCTCACAATGCCTCCTGGTTTCTCTGAGAGCCCTAAGCCCACACAGTGCACCCCAACCTTTCTGTCCTCTAGCTTTCTGCAGTGCCCTCATAGCTTGCTGCAGAGCCTACAGCCCCCATGGTACCACCTGCCGCTCACGAGCCTCTGCAGTGCACTCCATTCTCTCATAGTGTCCCTGGAAAGCCCCATAGTTTCCTGGAGAGACCCTTTGCCCCCTCCAGAGGTTTCAGCTCCCACAGTGCCCTCCATCCTCACACAGTGCCACCAAGACCCCTGCATTGCCCTCCTAACTTGCTACAGAACCTACAGCACCCCATAGTACCGCCAGCCACAACAGTGTCCTACAGTGCCCCCAGTCCCTGTAGTGCACTACAGCCTTCCATGGTGCCCCTGAACAGCTCCCAGCCTCTAGGAGAGACCTCCAGCCCCCTCAGCCCCCACCCCCCCCCAATACCCCCAACTTCAGAAACCTCACCCCCTACATATCCACAAAGCCTGCTGCAGAGACCCGTAATTCCCTCTAGAACCCTCATTCGCCCTACAGTGACACCCAGCCTACAGTATTTCAATACATACAGTGTCTTGTACAAAAGGTCTCCAATATCCACCAGCTCCGTGATGTCACCATGGAGGAGGGGAAGAGGACCCCAGTAGCAAACTGTGAAACTCTGGTGAACTCCATGCCCAAGAGGGTTAAGACAGTGCTGAAAAATAATGTTAGCCACACAAAATATTGACACTTTGGGCCCAATTTGGACATTTTCACTTAGGGGTGTGCTCACACCAGCACTACAGTTTATTGAGGGAACCATGTATGCCGACAAGTACTGTGACATACTGAAGCAGAGCATGATCCCCTCCCTTCAGAGACTGGGCCGCAGGGCAGTATTCCAACATGATAACCACCCCAAACACACCTCCAAGATGACCACTGCCTTGCTAAAGAAGCTGAGGGTAAAGGTGATGGACTGGCCAAGCATGTCTCCAGACCTAAACCCTATTGAGCGTCTGTGGAGCATCCTCAAACAGAAGGTGGAGGAGCACAAGGTCTCTAACATCCACCAGCTCTGTGATGTCATCATGGAGGAGGGGAAGAGGACTCCAGTGACAACCTGTGAAGCTCTGGTGACCTCCATGCCCAAGAGGGTTAAGGCAGTGCTGGAAAATAATGGCGGCCACACAAAATATTGACACTTTGGGCCCAATTTGGACATTTTCACTTAGGGGTGTACTGACTTTTGTCGCCAGCGGTTTAGACATTAATGGCTGTGTGTTGAGTTATTTTGAGGGGACAGCAAATTTACACTGTTATACAAGCTGTACACTCACTACTTTACCTTGTAGCAAAGTGTCATTTCTTCAGTGTTGTCACATGAAAAGATAGAAGAAAAGATTTACAAAAATGTGAGGGGTGTACTTACTTTTGTGAGATACTGTATATACTATTCACATTTTTTTTTATTGGGTGTGTTCTGACTCAACTACAAGGCTATAAATGTTATCCTCAGCTTCACATAGAGCTTACATGACCTGGTGATCTATTTATCCCTTGCATCAATTCAGGCAGCTTAACTCAATGAATAACTCACTGTTTGGAAAGACAGACGATGAATCCTCTCGAATGTTCCGTTTAATGATGGATATTCATAGGTAGAAAAACGTTGCAGTTGTAAGCCACATGTAAGATGTTACAGCAATGAGGTATACTGTGCACAATGAATCAGAGAGAGGAAGGGGAGGAGAATATACAGAACTACGGTAAGAGAAAGAGTTCAGATAGACAGAGGGAACAAATCTTAAAGACACAGAGCATAATAAATCACATAGTGTAACACAACACTCCCCGTCTGAAATCTTTAGATTTCATAACCATAAACAATTATATATATATTCAATAAGTCCAATACTGTTAAATGTTCTGGAACCTGTAATGAAAAACATGCAACAAGCAAGTATAAACATAAGTCCAACAGGATTGAAGAACATGTAGTCCGAAGTATGACGTCTTCAAAGAATTCCAAAGTTCAAGGTAGAACCTGTAGATAGCAGCAATGTACTCCCCGCCGTGCCAACAGCATGGCTAGTCCTTGTATAAATCACTAACCTGGCAAAAGGAGTACTAACTCTGTAATTGGTCGAGTGAAGGTTCGTGTGGATCCTCCCTTGGTTACCTTGACTTCTACCTTCCGGACCTTGTTATCGTCACTGGGCATAACCTTGGTAATAAGACCCATAGGCCACTCATTCCGACAAACTTCCTTGTCTTTTAGAAGGATGAGATCTCCAACCTTAAGATTAGGCTTAGATGTTTGCCATTTGTTACGACCTTGAAGGTGATGAAGATACTCCTTCCTCCAGCGATGCCAAAACACATTGGCGAGATGCTGCACCTGCTTCCATTGACGCCTGTAGATATCCTTGGGTTCAATCTCACTTGAAGATATTACAGCAATCCCAATCTTTTGAGTAAGGAGAGAAGCTGGAGTAAGGATCACTGGAGCATCAGGATCTGAAGATACCGGCACTAAAGGTCTTGCGTTCACTATAGCACACACTTCAGCTAGAAAGGTAGACAAAGTATCATGGGTGAGTGGTAAAGACTTGTGAGTCTGCAACATGGAGTCAACAGGGGGTGAGTATGACTCCTCACACAAAAAGCTTGGAGGTGACAGCCATAAGCTGTCCTGAAGAACATCAGATGACACAGCTCTGGTCCCACAGTCAGCTGGATTGAATTCAGTGGGAACGTAATGCCATTGACTTGGTAGGGAGAATCTTTTAATACGTTCAACCCTGTTGCTGACATACACATGAAACTGTTTTGTTTGGTTGTATATGTAACCAAGTACTACCTTACTGTCTGTATAGAAGGTGAAAGAATCAATTCTAGTGTCCATTTCACTTCGTATGACTTCGGCAATTTCTACTGCTAGCACGGCTGCACAAAGTTCAAGTCTTGGTATGGTATGTGCAGGTTTGGGAGTGAGTTTTGCCTTGCCTAGGACAAAAACTACAGTGTGATTCCCCATTCATTTCAGAGGTCTTTAAATAGGCTACTGTAGCAATAGCTTCAACTGATGCATCTGAGAAAATATGAATTTCCCTCCGGTAAACAGTTGAAATAGAACCTGGAACATAGCAATGGGAAATCTGAAGTTTTTCTAGTGACTTCAAAGAATGTCTCCACCTTTCCCACTTGTGTTGATTCTCACTAGGTAAGGGAGTATCCCAGTCTATGTTCTCAGTAGATAACTGTCTTAGCAGAATTTTACCTTGAATGGTAACTGGAGCAAGGAAACCGAGTGGGTCATAGATGCTATTCACCACCGACAGGACTCCTCTCTTAGTGAAGGGTTTGTCACAAGTTGACACTTGGAAGGTGAATGTGTCTTGTTCGATGTTCCACAACAAACCCAGACTTCGCTGTACAGGAGGCACATCTGTACCCAAATCAAGGTTTTTTAGACTGGTGGCATAGTCCTCAGAGTGAAAGGCATTCATAAGTTCCTGGCTGTTGGATATAATCTTGTGCAGTCTAAGGTTTGCTGTAGCCAGCATCTCCTTTGTTCTGGTGAGGAGATCAATCGCTTCTTTAGCGGTTGGAAAAGACTTGAGTGCGTCATCAACGTAGAAGTTTCTTTCAACAAACTGACGAGCATCAGATCCATATTCTTCTTCTCCAGTCTGAGCTGTTCTCCTTAGCCCATAAGTTGCCACTGCAGGAGAAGGGCTGTTACCAAAGACATGTACCTTCATTCGAAAGTCTATAACTTCCTTGTGGATGTCATTGTCTTTGTGCCATAGAAACCTGAAGTAGTTTCTGTTGTCTTCTCTGACAATGAAGCAGTGAAACATCTGTTGAATGTCTGCCATAACTGCTACAGGTTCTTGTCTGAAGCGAATCAAGACTCCTATTAGACTGTTGTTCAAGTTAGGCCCTGTAAGGAGCATGTTGTTGAGAGAAACACCTTCATGCTGAGCACTGGAATCAAAGACAACTCTGATTTGGTCTGGTTTACGTGGGTGATACACGCCAAAGGATGGTAGGTACCAGCATTCTTCTCCCTCCTTTAGTGGGGGTGCAGGCTCTGCATGATCTCTGTCAAATATATTTTGCATAAAGTCGACAAAGTGTCTTTGCATCTCTGGTTTCCTGCTTAAGTTTCGTTTTAAGGAGGAGAATCTACTGATGGCCTGTTGCAAGTTGTTGGGCAGTCTCTCTCTTGGGAGACGAAAAGGTAGGGGTGCTACCCAGTTATTGGAGTCGTCTTGAAAGAACTCATTGTCCATTACCTTGATGAATTCTTTGTCTTCCATTGAAGGAGCCAGTATGTCATCTTCACTGGTTGTATTAAACACTGTAGAGCCGAAGTCGTCATCGTGGCAGGAGAAAGGGCTTGTGTTACCTGAGATACCATGTTGCCATCTATGGCTGGCTATCTTCTCTTTCACCCAGTAGTGATGTGGGCATGGCTCAAAGTAAGTGTTTCGGCCATTTGGCAGAACATTTGTCTTGAATGACGAAATGTTGGTAGGTCTCTTCATTTTGCCTATACAGACGTTGCCTATGATGACCCACCCTAGATCCATGCGCTGAGCAAATGGGGCATCTGGGGGTCCACTGACTTGTCTGTGTACCTTGTGAACTCTTAGAATGTCTCTTCCTAACAGAAGAAGGATCTGAGCATCTTTGTCAAGCGGCGGTATCTCATTTGCTATTACCTTCAGGTGAGGGTGATGGAAAGCAGCAGCTGGAGTAGGGATTTCTTCCCTGTTAGCGGGTATCTGATTGCACTCGACAAGAGTAGGTAGAGGTAATTGCAAGTTACCTTTGAGAGAAGATACCATGAGTCCATGAGCCCTTCTTCCAGAAACCTCTGTAGTTCCACTACAGGTACCCAAGGTGTAAGGATGAGCTTCGCCTTTTATTTCAAATAGATTAAACAGTTCTGATTTTGCAAGCGATCTATTGCTCTGATCGTCTAAGATAGCATAGGCCTTTAGAGTCTTTTCTGGTTGGTCCTTGTGGTATATGTTCACCAAGCATATTTTAGCACAGGACTTATCGCAGCGGTCTTCTCCACAAACTTCAGTGCAGGATGAAGAAATGATGGTAGAATTAGGCACTTGGTCTGTATTCTCCCCGCCATGCGTTAACCTGGGAGGAGAGTTAGCAGGTTGTGCAGAGTTGGGCTCAAGCGGATGTAGGGCTTGCACATGCTCTTCGGAGCCACACTCTATGCACTTGATGGATACATTACAGTCCCTTGCAAAATGTTCGGTGGAAGCACAGCACCTGAAACATACCCTAAATGTCTTTAAAAGCTCCTTACGCTCTTCAAGAGGCTTTTTCCTAAAGCCGATACATTTTTTGAGGGGGTGTGGCTTCTTGTGAATGGGACACTCTCTGTTAGGGTTTTCAATCTTCCTACTCTGTCTGTCCGTGGTAACAACTGTGGTAGGAGTGGGAAGGATGTCAGTCTTTTTCACGGATACTGGGCCTCTACGGCTTCTATAGTTGCCCTGAAGACTGGTACTCTTAGGAAATGGTGAGAAGAGACTGTACTCACCGTAGGAAAAACTTGGATCATTCTTGGTCTCTGCGATTCTCCTGATGAAGTTGCAGAAGAAAGAGAATGGTGGGAAGGAAACCTTGTTCTCTTTTTTGTATGATGATCCTAGTGCAGACCATTTCTCTTGTACACCATACGGGAGCTTGGAGGCAATTGGGTTTACCCCTCTTGCAGTGTCAAGGTAACTGAGTCCAGGTAGTTTTGGGTCTGCCTTGGCTAGCTGAAGCTCAAGGAGAAGGTCACTCAGTCTCTGGAACTCCTTGTTGTCCTTACCAGATATCTTTGGGAAAGTTTCCAGGCGCATGAACAAGGCATTTTCTATAGCTTCTGGACTGCCATAACTTTGCTCTAGTCGCTCCCATGCAGCTGTGAGGCCTGCTGTAGGATTGTCCATGAAAACTGATCTTAATGGCTTAACACGTGCAGCAGATAGAGGACCAAGCCATCTAATCAGGAGATCCAATTCTTGAGCCGCTGTAATGCCAAGATCGCTGATTGCAGTTCTGAAAGCACATTTCCAACTTCTGTAGTTCTCAGGTTGGTCATCAAAACTTGTAAGACCAGTCTTTGTGAGCTCTCTGCGAAGTATGTACCTCACAAACTCTGATGTCTCAGTTGTCTCTGCCTTTATGTGAGATGCTGTTGGCTGAACGGTGCTGATTGCACTATCTTTGACATTATTGTTAAAGGACACAGGTAAATATGGTGCAGCAGATGCGTTCAGGTGAGTTGCTTGCTTGAAGTCGGTTGTTCCAATGGTACGTTTATTCAATGCTGTACCGATGACAGGAAATTGATGACTTGCTTGCAGCTTGCTCTGATGCTCTGTGACATAAGAAGGGAGGTTAGGTAGGCAGGCAGGAAATGCATTGGAGTGATTTTGCATGCAGGAAGTTGCTGGAACCTCTTTAACTTGGAGCTGTGAAGGAGTTTCTAAGTTGCCAGGAGCATTGGAGACAATGGAGTGTATACTGCAGTGGCTTAGGACATAGTCTTTAGTGCGTTTGAGGGGATCTTCCATATCTGCTATGTTTAGGTTGATGCTGTCTTTCTCACTTGCACCTTCGTCTGCACTGATAGCTTGTTCTAAAACTCTTAGCCTTGCCATAGCTGCGTCATGTTTACACTGTTCATTTAAGATTTCTATAGTTGCTCTTTGACGTGCTGTGTGAGCTTCCAACTCTGCTCTTTGACGTGCGGTGTGAGCTTCCAACTCTGCTCTTTGACGTGCGGTCTGAAGCACTGACTCCGTTTCCAACTCTGCTCTTTGACGTGCTGTTTGAGCTTCCAATTCTGCTCTCTTTTCTGCATATGCGACCTGCACCTTGCTGGCTTCCGCTTCAGCGCGGGCACTAATAAGTCGCTCACTGAGTTTTGAGTATCTTGAACCATGACTTCTAGAAGACCTTTTAGAATTTCTGGTGGAAACAGATCTGTGAGATGCAGTGTCCTGTATCAGCTTTAACTTTGCTTCTGCCTTTAATTTGGTTTGCTGGATAAGACTGTCTCTTTCCAGATTAAGAGCCTTGAAATTCTTTAATTCCTCGAGTGAAAGTTCTGTGTTCATATTTTGTAAGACATTAATGAACTTGTCACTGGTAAGCTGATAGAGCTCATAAGAGATAGAGAGTTGTTTAATGGCGCCCTGTAGTGTCAGTAATTCACCTTCAACAGACACTGTATTTGATTCAAAGGCAATCCTGTCCCAAATTAGCTTCAAGCTATTAAACAATTCAGTTCTTAAGGCTTCATAATTCTCCATCACTTTCCAGGTGGGTTTGACTGAGCGTTTGGGTAAGTCAGTTGGCTCAGTGTCTTGTGTTGGAGTGGCTGTATATTCACATTGAGAGCTGTGGTGACTCATGGCTGACACAGGCAGAGAATGTCTCAGTGATAAGCAGGCAGGATCTGTGTGCTGTAATATGACACCCTGCAGCCTGGTCTCAGGTTATGAAGATTCCATGTGCTGCTGTCTCATTCTTTCTTGCAATGAGGGCAGTAAATCTTGTCTGTAACAGTACTGTATACAGAAATCTTGTAATTAGGCTGTGAAACTTCGTTTTTCTACTGTTCTGACTCAACTACAAGGCTATAAATGTTATCCTCAGCTTCACATAGAGCTTACATGACCTGGTGATCTATTTATCCCTTGCATCAATTCAGGCAGCTTAACTCAATGAATAACTCACTGTTTGGAAAGACAGACGATGAATCCTCTCGAATGTTCCGTTTAATGATGGATATTCATAGGTAGAAAAACGTTGCAGTTGTAAGCCACATGTAAGATGTTACAGCAATGAGGTATACTGTGCACAATGAATCAGAGAGAGGAAGGGGAGGAGAATATACAGAACTACGGTAAGAGAAAGAGTTCAGATAGACAGAGGGAACAAATCTTAAAGACACAGAGCATAATAAATCACATAGTGTAACACAACAGGGTGAGTAAAAAGTATTTTAGCTTTTACTGTTGGGGCATGAAAGTTTTTGAAAGAGTGTCCGGGCCCTGGTCTCAATATGGATGAGAACCATTGGTCTACATTCTAAACTAGCCATTCTCAATGTTTTTACCTCCTAGGAACGCTTGAAATAATCTTCAAGTCTAGAGGAACCCCTGATAAAACTAATTAATCGGGGGTCAGTGGGAAAATGCTCTTTACATTGGTGGTCAGTGAGAACAACGTCCCTTACATTGGTGGTCAGTGAGAACAACGTCCCTTACATTGGTGGTCAGTGAGAAGAACGTCCCTTACATTGGTGGTCAGTGAGAAGAACGTCCCTTACATTGGTGGTCAGTGAGAAGAACGTCCCTTACATTGGTGGTCAGTGAGAAGAACGTCCCTTACATTGGTGGTCAGTGAGAAGAACGTCCCTTACATTGGTGGTCAGTGAGAAGAACGTCCCTTACTTTGGTGGTCAGTGAGAAGAACGTCCCTTACTTTGGTGGTCAGTGGGAAGAATTTCCCTTTGTGTTGGTGGTCAGTGGGAAAAATGCTATTCATCTACATTGGTGAATAGAATGCCACCCTTACAGACAGGTAAGCAGATCATTCATATCCTATTGCTGGATCTTCTAAGTGGCATTGGCCCCATGCATCATCAAATGGGGAGGTCGGTCAGCCAGAGATCAAGGAAGAACGGCTGCTCCAAAACAGGGGCCTGCAAACCTTCTAAACAAAGGGCCAGTTTACAGTCCTTCAGACTTTAGGGGAGCCGAAATGTGGCCAGTGACAGTATTAGTGGCCTCATGCTTGGTGATCAGTGGTAGTAAAAAAAATAACAACATAACATTTGTGGACAGTAGGAGTAGGAAAAGGAATAGGGCTCCATTGTTGATATCAGTGGGTGGAATTGTGCCCCATTGTAGGCTTTTCAGTGGAAGGACTAATGCCCCATTGTTGGTGTCAGTGGGAGGAATAGTGCCCCACCCATCATTGGAGCACAGGTGTGTCAGGAGGAGGCTGTCTCTCTGGAGCTACTGCAGGTGATCCGTGTGAGAGGGGAGTGGTGAGGAACTCTCTCCCAGCTCTCCTGGCTCCTTTCTGGGGAAGCCATGGAGGCCAGCAGGGCCTCTCCTGCTGGAAGCTCTCAGCCATCTCCTGGGCCATCAGGTAACATACCTGCCCCTATACAACCCATGGTTGGTGATCTCTCTGCCCCTGGTGAAGATGAAGGTTCCGGGGCCATCCGGGAGCGAGTGGTGGCCGGGATTAAGGTCCTGAATAGGGAAAGAGACAAGCTCTACAAGCTCAGAGCGGAGCTGAAGCGCCTGAGAAGGCAGCGTGAGGGCTTACATAGCCAGAGACGTGGATCCATGGATCCAGAGATCCAACTGGCCAAGGTTCGGGTGGAACACCAGGAGACCATTGTGGCCATGATGGAAGGCAGAGATGGGCCATTTAAAGAAAAGTTTTGTAATGAGAAAAGATTTGCGAGGATGACAAAGATGGAGGTGGAGGAGGAGACCCCCAGTTCTGACCCCCTGCCCCCTCAGGGAGAGGTAAGCAGCCCCATGCCTTCCCAGGACTCAGGAGGCATGCTCAGGGCCATCCAGGTAATGGAGTCTCCTATGCGGGGGGATCAGCTGGCATTTAATGATGAGGACATTACAGACAATGTGCCTGACAAGGTAAAGCCTGTCATGTCCCATATTGTGGATAAAACAATTTTTGTGCCATTCAACACTGTGACTGATACAGACAATGTGCCCAGTGAGAGTCAGACTGCTAGTCCTATGTGTAGCAATGCTGTGCCTGCTGATGCTGCAGTACAGCAAAGTTTGGTTTTAAAAAATGACATTCCTGCAGATGAACTACAAGATTCAGCAGAGCCTATTAACCCCCTTTTGGCTGAAGCTGTTTGCCCCACAGCTGCTGAGGACTCTACAGCACAGCTTCAGGAGACAGCTGATATTGCAGCAGAAACTGTGATTATTCCTGATGGGAATGTGAATGTTTGTGTGACTGATAAAAATCATCCCAGCACCAGTGTGATGAACAATGGTCCCAGTTCAAGTGTGGACAGTCCTACCAACTCCATTCAAGCAGTGAATAATAATAGTAATGTGCAGACTGCTATGACTTCAGTGTGGGGCCTTGGCCCTGAAAAACCTACCTTTGCTCAGGTGGTACGCTCTGCTCCTGGTAGCTCTGCCCCCAAGCGGGGTTTTCCCCTAAAGGCTACCACTTTGAGCACCCCAGGATCAGGTCTTGGGTCTCTGGCTTCTGCTGGGGTCCCAGACGTAATGTTGTTATTCTGAAATGGGAAGGTGGTGCGATCCCTCCAGCACGGCGTGCAGTGGTGGATTTGATTTTAGAGATGGGTTTTGGTGCAAATGATCTGTATGCCTTTATACATGTAGCTGGGACACGGGATTATACAGTTAGCTTCACCAGGCCAGAGGGTCTTGACCTGTTCTGGGAGAGATATGAGGCTCGGTGCAGGTCAAGACCTGAATGGGAAGGTCTGGCCCCAGTTGCAGTTTCTCAGAGGTCTACAGTAAAAAAAATCACAATTATCCTCACTAATGAGAGTGTCCCTGCCCGGGATCTAGAGGTTTGGTTAAGGAACTATGGGGAGGTTTTGACCAAGCCCAATAAAATCCTTGATGAGCGTAACATCTGGACTGGGGGTTGGTCAGTAACAGTCAGGTTGGCCAGGGATGGGAATGTTGTCCGTCACCTGCCCTCCTCAGCTTTTATAGGGAGGGATAGGATGACTGTTTTTTACCCTGGTCAGCCGAAGCTGTGTCACCGCTGTGGAGAAAAGGGGCATTTGAGTTCCTCCTGTTCAGCCTTGATATGTTCAGTGTGTCGGGGTCAGGGTCATATGGCTAAGGACTGCACCGAAATGATCAGGTGCAACCTGTGCCTGCGCCTTGGCCACCCCTACAGCAGATGTCCTGAAGCCTGGCACAATATGGAGAAGGAGGTAATTGATGACATGTCAAGGCTGGACAGGATGGAGGGTGAGGCCCCTGGTGTACCATCCTCCTCTGCGGTGACTGACTCCCCTGGTCCTGCTCAGGATCCCTCTCCAGTTCCTGTGGCCACCCCTCATGTGTCTGTAAGTATTCCTTCTGTATCTGTATCTGTCTCCCCCCAGCCTACTGTATCCCCTCCTCTTGTGTCAGAACCTTCCAAGTCTGTGCCCCCTGAGTCAGTTACCCCCCAGGAGTCTACCCCTCCTAAGTCTGATTCAAAGGGAGCACCCCCCCCCACCAGGAGTGGTAGTGGGTACTAAAAAGGTTGCTTCTTCCTCTGTAAAGAAGTCTTCTGTAAAGACTTCACAGAAAAAAGTAAGAGATGAGGGCATCTCTGAAGCTGACCTGCAGTACCTGGAGGAGAGAAGGAAGGTTGGGAAGCGGAAGAAGCAGGTGGTGAGGACAGAACAGGCTCCAGTGCCTGTCTCCAACCGGTATAGGTCCTCTAATTGGGATATCTCTTCATCTGGAGCTTCTTCGGAGCGAAGTTCTGATTCCGAAATGGAGTTTGAGGCGGCCTCAAGAAAGAGAGAGGCTTCTGGTGATGAGCAGCAGAGGGGAGCTAAGAAGCAAACCACCCAATAACCCAAATGGCGGTTCCCCCTCCGTTAAAAGTGGTGACAATAAATGTCGCCAGCATTAAGTCAGTAAGAGCTCGTTCTATGGCCTTCTTTTTGTTCAGCCAATTAGATGCTGAAATTTTATTTTTGCAAGAGACTAGGCTCACCTCCTTGGCAGATATTCATATGGCCAAGAGAGAGTGGAGGTATGGTCCATCTTACTGGTCTCTTGCGGCCGAGCCTTACGGCGGTGTGGCGGTGTTGTTTAAAACCGGCATGGTAACTGTCCGGCGGGTTATTGAGGTGGAGATTGGGAGATGTATGGTCTTAGACGTCCTTGTGGGAGGGCAGGACCTGCGCCTAATTAATGTTTATGGGCCGCACACAAAGTGGGACAGGAAATGCCTTTTTACAAGGATCAAGCCATTTCTTTTTACATCCCGGCAAGTGGTCTTTGGAGGTGACTTTAATACAGTAACTAGGCCCAAGGACAGGAAGGACTTCAAGGACAGGCTGGGATATGATAGCGTTTTTTTAAATAGTATGGTTAGGGATGCTGGTCTTGTGGATGTGCACATTAAGCACCTCCCGGATGACACTGGGTTCACCTTTCAACGAGGTAATAGTCAGAGTAGAATAGATAGGTTTTTTTTGAAGGAGACCTCTGCTTTCTCACCCCCAGTGGTGCAGGCAGTAGAGTTCTCTGATCACTGTATGCTATCTGTGGTCCTGAATGCTTCAGACGCCCCTCAGAGGGGCAAGGGCATCTGGAGATTGAATTCGACTCTACTCAAGGAAGAACATGTTAGACAATCCTTTGAGGAATTCTTTCAGGCACAGGTGACCATCCTGGACTTTTGTAGCAGCAAGGCTGAGTGGTGGGAGCTGACCAAAAAGAGGATTGCTGGATTCTTCAGGGGCCTAGCCAATAGAAAGCAGTTTAATAAATACATGACCTACCAACGTTTACGGAGGAAGCTGGATATTCTTGTCTCGAGAGGAGGAGATCCTGGGGCAATCTCCGAAGTGAAACTCCTTCTCAGGAAGTGTCAATATGACCGGCATGCCTCTTTGGTTCTGGAGAGGGACTATGGGAAGTACCACTCGCCTGACCCTTACCAGAACTGCAAACAAGGTGTAGCTGTTAAAACGGTCGTTGGCCTTAAGGACAGTACAGGTTCCTTGACAAAGTCCAGGTCAGGGATTCTGGAGGTCGTGAGGTCCTTTTATGCTGACCTTCTTGGGAGGAAAGAGCTTGACCGTGACAAGATGGAAAGCTTTTTGGACTCTACTCCAGGTCTAAATGATGAAGATGTCCCATTGATGAATTTGACAGAGGAGATCACAGTTGAAGAGGTGATAAGGGCAATTGAACAGCTTGCCATCAAAAAGTCACCTGGACCGGATGGCTTGACGGCTGAGTTTTACAAAGCTTTTAAGTCTATTCTGGCCCCATATTTGGTAGAGGTTTTTAACAGTTGCCTTGCTGAGGGGGTACTTCCCTCTTCCATGAGGCACTCAGCTGTGATTCTTCTTTCAAAGGGTAAAGATCCTTCGATGGTTGAGAATTGGCGCCCCATCAGCCTTCTTAATGTCGATAGAAAGATACTGGCAAAGATATTTTTCTGGCGCCTATCGTCAGTAGCAGAGTCTTTGCTTTCTCGCCATCAGCTCTGTTCGGTCCAGGGTAGGTGCACCTTCACAGCAGTTTTAGCTGTCCGGGAGGCCTTGGAGCGGTGCAGGGCTGCAGGCTGGGGAAAGTATTTGCTGACATTGGATCAGGCAAAGGCTTTTGATCGTGTTAACCATGAGTACCTGTGGTTGCTCCTTAGTAAGTACGGTCTGCCGGGTGGTTTTGTCGATTGGTTAAAAGTCTTGTATGAGGGGGCAGAGAGCTTTCCTCTTGTTAATGGTTGGGTTGGGCAGTCCTTTGAGGTTGGCTCCGGGATGCGCCAGGGTTGTCCCCTGAGTCCCCTGCTCTATGTGTTTGCAATCGACCCCTTCATCAGGAGGCTAGAGAGCGGCATGTTGTGTGGGGTGCCAGTGGGGCTTCCGGGTGAGCCGCCTTTGAGGGTTGTTGCCTATGCGGACGATGTGTCGGTGATTGTCACTGGGGCGGATGAAGCAGAGGAGGTGGTCTCTCTGACATCACGGTATTCTGAAGCATCAGGCTCCAAGATCAATCAGGAAAAGAGTGAAGTTTTCTGGATGGGAAAGGAAGGTGAGGGGTTTGATCTCCCGGACACCTTTCCAGTGCCCCAGGAAAGAATTAAGATTTTAGGCATTGAATTTGGACCTGGCGATTATGGCCTCAAAAACTGGGAAGGCAGACTGGAAATTGCCAATACTAAGGTGGTCAGCTGGAAGAGATGGAAGTTATCTATGAGGGAAAGGGTTGATCTGATTAAGACTTACCTGATTCCGATCTTCTTGTATGTCAGCTTTGTCTGCATCTTGCCAGTGTCTCTCTATGCTAGGGTCAGTAGTGTGTTCTTCCAGATGTTGTGGGGGAACAGACTGAACCCCATCAAGAGGAATGTCACCTATCTATCCAGGAGGGAGGGTGGCTTAGGTATGGTCAACCCAGTTCTTTTCTTTTCACTGCTTTTTCTCAAGTTTAATATTGGTAATATGCTTGCAGTGGAACCTCCTGGATGGGCAGGCATATTTAGATCTTGGTTTAGGCCTTTTCTACGACTTTGGGAAGAAGGTGGCCAAGTGAAGAATCTCAGGGGTCATCGTGGTCAGCTACCAGTCTATGTCGCTCCGTGCCTGAAGTTACTACGGCAGTGGCGATTGTCGGCTGAAGATCTCAGATCGGTTCCGAGGAAAGTCCTTATGAGTCGAGTCTTGAGCGAAGTCTTTCATGACCCACTGGCCTTAAGGGATTGCCCAGGCCCAGTTTTGAGGGCAGGATTAAGACTTATTAATTTGGACAGAGTACCCCCTAAATTCAGGGATCTGGCCTGGTTGTGCTTCCATGGGAGACTCTATGTTAGGGGCAATTTGAAATTCCGCAGTGGGGTGGATCGTAGCTGTCCTCGGGAGGAGTATGCAGGTGAGGAGGAGACTATGGACCATTTTCTGCTTCATTGCCCTTTTAACATAGAGGTGTACAAACAGGTGGGGCAGGCCCTCGGTGTCCCTTTCCTCTCCAGGCTGGGTTATGCTGAGTGGGTGTACGGAGCATTCAATACTGGTGGGGTTTTTTGTTTAGATACACTTTTTCTAGTTAGCCTAGTAGTCCGTTATTTCACTTGGAACGCACGGTGTCAGGTCTGCATTCGGCGTAAAATCCTTCCTGTTCAGGTGGTGGTGTATGACATTTTGCATGAGGTGGAGAAGATTCGGGTGCTCGAGAGAGACAAGCGGAGTCAGGGGGCTTGGTTGAAGGCGTGGAGGGGTTTCAAGCCTCCCTGACTGCCAGGAGTCTCTTTCCCGGGTGTGGCTGTCTGTCTCTTATCACCCTAGATTATTATTTTTTTGGATTAATTTTTGATAAATGGCTGCGTACATAGGTGATGGGTTGTGCCTCTTAGGCCCTCTCTGCTGCTTTATGTAAATAATTTTAGTAGTGGATTATGTATATATTGTATATATTCTGAACATGGATGTGTATTCCTTGGATTTCTGTTGAAGTTTTGTACTATGGTTTTGTTTTTTACTTTTGTATAAAATTGGTTGCTTGATTCTTTTAATAAAAGATCAATAGTGCCCCACCCATCATTGGAGCACAGGTGTGTCAGGAGGAGGCTGTCTCTCTGGAGCTGCTGCAGATCCGTGTGAGAGGGGACTGGTGAGGAAATCTATCCCAGCTCTCCTGGCTCCTTTCTGGGGAAGCCATGGAGGCCAGCAGGGCCTCTCCTGCTGGAAGCTCACAGCCATCTCCTGGGCCATCAGGTAACATACCTGCCCCTATACAACCCATGGTTGGTGATCTCTCTGCCCCTGGTGAAGATGAAGGTTCCGGGGCCATCCGGGAGCGAGTGGTGGCCGGGATTAAGGTCCTGAATAGAGAAAGAGACAAGCTGTACAAGCTCAGAGCGGAGCTGAAGCGCCTGAGAAGGCAACGTGAGGGCTTACATAGCCAGAAACGTGGATCCATGGATCCGGAGATCCAACTGGCCAAGGTTCGGGTGGAACACCAGGAGACCATTGTGGCCATGATGGAAGGCAGAGATGGGCCATTTAAAGAAAAGTTTTGTAATGAGAAAAGATTTGCGAGGATGACAAAGATGGAGGTGGAGGAGGAGACCCCCAGTTCTGACCCCCTGCCCCCTCAGGGAGAGGTAAGCAGCCCCATGCCTTCCCAGGACTCAGGAGGCATGCTCAGGGCCATCCAGGTAATGGAGTCTCCTATGCGGGGGGATCAGCTGGCATTTAATGATGAGGACATTACAGACAATGTGCCTGACAAGGTAAAGCCTGTCAAGTCCCATATTGTGGATAAAACAATTTTTGTGCCATTCAACACTGTGACTGATACAGACAATGTGCCCAGTGAGAGTCAGGCTGCTAGTCCTATCTGTAGTAATGCTGTGCCTGCTGATGCTGCAGTACAGCAAAGTTTGCCTTTAAAAAATGACATTCCTGCAGATGAACTACAAGATTCAGCAGAGCCTATTAACCCCCCTTTGGCTGAAGCTGTTTGCCCCACAGCTGCTGAGGACTCTACAGCACAGCTTCAGGAGACAGCTGATATTGCAGCAGAAACTGTGATTATTCCTGATGGGAATGTGAAGTTTTGTGTGACTGATAAAAATCATCCCAGTACCAGTGTGATGAACAATGGTCCCAGTTCAAGTGTGGACAGTCCTACCAACTCCGTTCAAGCAGTGAATAATAATAGTAATGTACAGACTGCTATGACTTCAGTGTGGGGCCTTGGCCCTGAAAAACTTACCTTTGCTCAGGTGGTACGCTCTGCTCCTGGTAGCTCTGCCCCCAAGCGGGGTTTTCCCCTACAGGCTACCACTTTGAGCACCCCAGGATCTGGTCTTGGGTCTCTGGCTTCTGCTGGGGGTCCCAGACGTAATGTTGTTATTCTGAAATGGGAAGGTGGTGCGATCCCTCCAGCACGGCGTGCAGTGGTGGACATGATTTTAGAGATGGGTTTTGGGGCAAATGATCTGTATGCCTTTATACATGTAGCTGGGACACGGGATTATACAGTTAGCTTCACCAGGCCAGAGGGTCTTGACCTGTTCTGGGAGAGATATGAGGCTCGGTGCAGGTCAAGACCTGAATGGGAAGGTCTTGCCCCAGTTGCAGTTTCTCAGAGGTCTACAGTAAAAAAAATCACAATTATCCTCACTAATGAGAGTGTCCCTGCCCGGGATCTAGAGGTTTGGTTAAGGAACTATGGGGAGGTTTTGACCAAGCCCAATAAAATCCTTGATGAGCGTAACATCTGGACTGGGGGTTGGTCAGTAACAGTCAGGTTGGCCAGGGATGGGAATGTTGTCCGTCACCTGCCCTCCTCAGCTTTTATAGGGAGGGATAGGATGACTGTTTTTTACCCTGGTCAGCCGAAGCTGTGTCACCGCTGTGGAGAAAAGGGGCATTTGAGTTCCTCCTGTTCAGCCTTGATATGTTCAGTGTGTCGGGGTCAGGGTCATATGGCTAAGGACTGCACCGAAATGATCAGGTGCAACCTGTGCCTGCGCCTTGGCCACCCCTACAGCAGATGTCCTGAAGCCTGGCACAATATGGAGAAGGAGGTAATTGATGACATGTCAAGGCTGGACAGGATGGAGGGTGAGGCCCCTGGTGTACCATCCTCCTCTGTGGTGAGCGACTCCCCTGGTCCTGCTCAGGATCCCTCTCCAGTTCCTGTGGCCACCCCTCATGTGTCTGTAAGTATTCCTTCTGTATCTGTATCTGTCTCCCCCCAGCCTACTGTATCCCCTCCTCTTGTGTCAGAACCTTCCAAGTCTGTGCCCCCTGAGTCAGTTACCCCCCAGGAGTCTACCCCTCCTAAGTCTGATTCAAAGGGAGCACCCCCCCCACCAGCAGTGGTAGTGGGTACTAAAAAGGTTGCTTCTTCCTCTGTAAAGAAGTCTTCTGTAAAGACTTCACAGAAAAAAGTAAGAGATGAGGGCATCTCTGAAGCTGACCTGCAGTACCTGGAGGAGAGAAGGAAGGTTGGGAAGCGGAAGAAGCAGGTGGTGAGGACAGAACAGGCTCCAGTGCCTGTCTCCAACCGGTATAGGTCCTCTAATTGGGATATCTCTTCATCTGGAGCTTCTTCGGAGCGAAGTTCTGATTCCGAAATGGAGTTTGAGGCGGCCTCAAGAAAGAGAGAGGCTTCTGGTGATGAGCAGCAGAGGGGAGCTAAGAAGCAAACCACCCAATAACCCAAATGGCGGTTCCCCCTCCGTTAAAAGTGGTGACAATAAATGTCGCCAGCATTAAGTCAGTAAGAGCTCGTTCTATGGCCTTCTTTTTGTTCAGCCAATTAGATGCTGAAATTTTATTTTTGCAAGAGACTAGGCTCACCTCCTTGGCAGATATTCATATGGCCAAGAGAGAGTGGAGGTATGGTCCATCTTACTGGTCTCTTGTGGCCGAGCCTTACGGCGGTGTGGCGGTGTTGTTTAAAACCGGCATGGTAACTGTCCGGCGGGTTATTGAGGTGGAGATTGGGAGATGTATGGTCTTAGACGTCCTTGTGGGAGGGCAGGACCTGCGCCTAATTAATGTTTATGGGCCGCACACAAAGTGGGACAGGAAATGCCTTTTTACAAGGATCAAGCCATTTCTTTTTACATCCCGGCAAGTGGTCTTTGGAGGTGACTTTAATACAGTAACTAGGCCCAAGGACAGGAAGGACTTCAAGGACAGGCTGGGATATGATAGCGTTTTTTTAAATAGTATGGTTAGGGATGCTGGTCTTGTGGATGTGCACATTAAGCACCTCCCGGATGACACTGGGTTCACCTTTCATCGAGGTAATAGTCAGAGTAGAATAGATAGGTTTTTTTTGAAGGAGACCTCTGCTTTCTCACCCCCAGTGGTGCAGGCAGTAGAGTTCTCTGATCACTGTATGCTATCTGTGGTCCTGAATGCTTCAGACGCCCCTCAGAGGGGCAAGGGCATCTGGAGATTGAATTCGACTCTACTCAAGGAAGAACATGTTAGACAATCCTTTGAGGAATTCTTTCAGGCACAGGTGACCATCCTGGACTTTTGTAGCAGCAAGGCTGAGTGGTGGGAGCTGACCAAAAAGAGGATTGCTGGATTCTTCAGGGGCCTAGCCAATAGAAAGCAGTTTAATAAATACATGACCTACCAACGTTTACGGAGGAAGCTGGATATTCTTGTCTCGAGAGGAGGAGATCCTGGGGCAATCTCCGAAGTGAAACTCCTTCTCAGGAAGTGTCAATATGACCGGCATGCCTCTTTGGTTCTGGAGAGGGACTATGGGAAGTACCACTCGCCTGACCCTTACCAGAACTGCAAACAAGGTGTAGCTGTTAAAACGGTCGTTGGCCTTAAGGACAGTACAGGTTCCTTGACAAAGTCCAGGTCAGGGATTCTGGAGGTCGTGAGGTCCTTTTATGCTGACCTTCTTGGGAGGAAAGAGCTTGACCGTGACAAGATGGAAAGCTTTTTGGACTCTACTCCAGGTCTAAATGATGAAGATGTCCCATTGATGAATTTGACAGAGGAGATCACAGTTGAAGAGGTGATAAGGGCAATTGAACAGCTTGCCATCAAAAAGTCACCTGGACCGGATGGCTTGACGGCTGAGTTTTACAAAGCTTTTAAGTCTATTCTGGCCCCACATTTGGTAGAGGTTTTTAACAGTTGCCTTGCTGAGGGGGTACTTCCCTCTTCCATGAGGCACTCAGCTGTGATTCTTCTTTCAAAGGGTAAAGATCCTTCGATGGTTGAGAATTGGCGCCCCATCAGCCTTCTTAATGTCGATAGAAAGATACTGGCAAAGATCATTTTCTGGCGCCTATCGTCAGTAGCAGAGTCTTTGCTTTCTCGCCATCAGCACTGTTCGGTCCAGGGTAGGTGCACCTTCACAGCAGTTTTAGCTGTCCGGGAGGCCTTGGAGCGGTGCAGGGCTGCAGGCTGGGGAAAGTATTTGCTGACATTGGATCAGGCAAAGGCTTTTGATCGTGTTAACCATGAGTACCTGTGGTTGCTCCTTAGTAAGTACGGTCTGCCGGGTGGTTTTGTCGATTGGTTAAAAGTCTTGTATGAGGGGGCAGAGAGCTTTCCTCTTGTTAATGGTTGGGTTGGGCAGTCCTTTGAGGTTGGCTCCGGGGTGCGCCAGGGTTGTCCCCTGAGTCCCCTGCTCTATGTGTTTGCAATCGACCCCTTCATCAGGAGGCTAGAGAGCGGCATGTTGTGTGGGGTGCCAGTGGGGCTTCCGGGTGAGCCGCCTTTGAGGGTTGTTGCCTATGCGGACAATGTGTCGGTGATTGTCACTGGGGCAGATGAAGCAGAGGAGGTGGTCTCTCTGACATCACGGTATTCTGAAGCATCAGGCTCCAAGATCAATCAGGAAAAGAGTGAAGTTTTCTGGATGGGAAAGGAAGGTGAGGGGTTTGATCTCCCGGACACCTTTCCAGTGCCCCAGGAAAGAATTAAGATTTTAGGCATTGAATTTGGACCTGGCGATTATGGCCTCAAAAACTGGGAAGGCAGACTGGAAATTGCCAATACTAAGGTGGTCAGCTGGAAGAGATGGAAGTTATCTATGAGGGAAAGGGTTGATCTGATTAAGACTTACCTGATTCCGATCTTCTTGTATGTCAGCTTTGTCTGCATCTTGCCAGTGTCTCTCTATGCTAGGGTCAGTAGTGTGTTCTTCCAGATGTTGTGGGGGAACAGACTGAACCCCATCAAGAGGAATGTCACCTATCTATCCAGGAGGGAGGGTGGCTTAGGTATGGTCAACCCAGTTCTTTTCTTTTCACTGCTTTTTCTCAAGTTTAATATTGGTAATATGCTTGCAGTGGAACCTCCTGGATGGGCAGGCATATTTAGATCTTGGTTTAGGCCTTTTCTACGACTTTGGGAAGAAGGTGGCCAAGTGAAGAATCTCAGGGGTCATCGTGGTCAGCTACCAGTCTATGTCGCTCCGTGCCTGAAGTTACTACGGCAGTGGCGATTGTCGGCTGAAGATCTCAGATCGGTTCCGAGGAAAGTCCTTATGAGTCGAGTCTTGAGCGAAGTCTTTCATGACCCACTGGCCTTAAGGGATTGCCCAGGCCCAGTTTTGAGGGCAGGATTAAGACTTATTAATTTGGACAGAGTACCCCCTAAATTCAGGGATCTGGCCTGGTTGTGCTTCCATGGGAGACTCTATGTTAGGGGCAATTTGAAATTCCGCAGTGGGGTGGATCGTAGCTGTCCTCGGGAGGAGTGTGCAGGTGAGGAGGAGACTATGGACCATTTTCTGCTTCATTGCCCTTTTAACATAGAGGTGTACAAACAGGTGGGGCGGGCCCTCGGTGTCCCTTTCCTCTCCAGGCTGGGTTATGCTGAGTGGGTGTACGGAGCATTCAATACTGGTGGGGTTTTTTGTTTAGATACACTTTTTCTAGTTAGCCTAGTAGTCCGTTATTTCACTTGGAACGCACGGTGTCAGGTCTGCATTCGGCGTAAAATCCTTCCTGTTCAGGTGGTGGTGTATGACATTTTGCATGAGGTGGAGAAGATTCGGGTGCTCGAGAGAGACAAGCGGAGTCAGGGGGCTTGGTTGAAGGCGTGGAGGGGTTTCAAGCCTCCCTGACTGCCAGGAGTCTCTTTCCCGGGTGTGGCTGTCTGTCTCTTATCACCCTAGATTAATATTTTTTGGATTAATTTTTGATAAATGGCTGCGTACATAGGTGATGGGTTGTGCCTCTTAGGCCCTCTCTGCTGCTTTATGTAAATAATTTTAGTAGTGGATTATGTATATATTGTATATATTCTGAACATGGGATGTGTATTCCTTGGATTTCTGTTGAAGTTTTGTACTATGGTTTTGTTTTTTTATTTTTGTATAAAATTGGTTGCTTGATTCTTTTAATAAAAGATCAATAGTGCCCCATAGTTGGTGTCAGTGGGAGGAATATTTCCTCACTGTTGGTGTCAGGTGGAAGAATAGTTCCTTGTTGTTGGTGTCAGGTGGAGGAATAGTTCCTCATTGTTGGTGTCAGTGGGAGGAATAGTGCCCCACCCATCATTGGAGCACAGGTGTGTCAGGAGGAGGCTGTCTCTGGAGCTGCTACAATTGACCGGTGTGAGAGGGGAGTGGTGGTGAAATCTCTCCCGGCTCCTTTCTGGGGAAGCCATGGAGGCCAGCAGGGCCTCTCCTGCTGCAAGCTCTCAGCCATCTCCTGGGCCATCAGGTAACATACCTGCCCCTGTGCAAGCCATGGCTTGTGATCTCTCTGCCCCTCCTGAGGGTGAAGGCTCAGAGGCAATTCAGGAGCGAGTGGTGGCCGGGATTAAGGTCCTGAATAGGGAGAGAGACAAACTCTATAAACTGAGAGCGGAGCTGAAGCGCCTGAGAAGGCAGCGTGAGGGCTTGCATAGCCAGAGACGTGGATCCATGGATCCGGAGATCCAACTGGCCAAGGTCCGGGTTGAACACCAGGAGACCATTGTGGCCATGATGGAAGGCAGAGATGGGCCCTTTAAGGAAAAATTCTGCAATGACCGAAGGTTTGCCAGGATGACAAAAATGGAGGTGGAGGAGGAGACCCCCAGTTCAGACCCCCTGCCCCCTCAGGGAGAGGTAAGCAGCCCCATGCCTTCCCAGGACTCAGGAGGCATGCTCAGGGTAATCCAGGCAATGGACTCTCCTTTGCGGGGTGATCAGCTGGTGTTCCATGAAGAGGACATTACAGATAATGTGCCTGACAAGGTAAAGCCCGTCAAGCCCCATGTGGTGCATAAAACTGTTTTTGTGAACACTGTGACTGATACAGACAATGTGCCCAGTGACAATCAGGCTGCTAGTCCCATGTGTAGCAATGCTGTGCCTGCTGATGCTGCAGTGCAGCAAAAAATGCATTTAAAAAAATGACATTCCTGTAGAGGAACTACAAGATTCAGCAGAGCCAATTAACCCCCCTTTAGCTGAGTCTAAAGCTGTTTGCCCCACAGCTGCTGAAGACTCTACAGCACAGCTTCAGGAGACAGCTGGTATTACATCAGAAACTGTGATTATTCCTGATGGGAATGTGAATGTTTGTGTGACTGATAGCAATCGTCCCAGCACAAGTGTGATGGACAGTCCTACCAACTCCGTTCCAGCAGATAATAATAATTGTAATATACAGACTAATGTGACATCAGTGTGGGGCCTAGGCCCTGATAAACCTACATCTGCTCAGGTGGTACGCTCTGCTCCTGGTAGCTCCGCCCCCAAGCGGGTTTTTCCCCTGCGACCTACCACTTTGGGCACCCCGGGATCTGGTCTTGGGTCTCTGGCTTTTGCTGGGGGTCCGAGACGAAATGTAGTGCTTCTTAAATGGGAAGGTGGTGCAATCCCTCCAGCACGGCGTGCAGTGGTGGACATGATTTTGGAGATGGGTTTTGGGGCAAACGATCTGTATGCCCTAATACATGTTGCTGGGAGCCAGGAATATACTATTAGTTTCACCAGGCCAGAGGGTCTTGACCTGTTCTGGGAGCGATATGAGGCTCGGTGCAGGTCAAGACCCGAATGGGAAGGTCTGGCCCCAGTTGCGGTTTCACAAAGGTCTACAGTGAAAAAAAATCACAATTATCCTCACTAATGAGAGTGTTCCTGCTCGAGATTTAGAGGTCTGGTTAAAGAACTATGGTGAGGTTTTGACTAAGCCTGATAAAATCCTTGATGAGCGTAACATCTGGACTGGGGGTTGGTCAGTTACAGTCAGGTTGGCCAGGGATGGGAATGTTGTCCGTCACCTGCCCTCCTCAGCTTTTATAGGGAGGGATAGGATGACTATTTTCTACCCTGGTCAGCCGAAGCTGTGTCACCGCTGTGGAGAAAAGGGCATTTGAGCTCTTCCTGTTCAGCCTTGATATGTTCAGTGTGTCGGGGTCAGGGTCATATGGCCAAGGACTGCACCGAGATGATCAGGTGCAACCTGTGCCTGCGCCTTGGCCACCCCTACAGCAGGTGTCCTGAAGCCTGGCACAATATGCAGAAGGAGGTAATTGATGACATGTCAAGGCTGGACAGGATGGAGGGTGAGGCCCCTGGTGTACCATCCTCCTCTGCGGTGACCGACTCCCCTGGTCCTGTTCAGGATCCCTCCCCAGTTCCTGTGGCCACCCCTCCTGTGTCTGTAAGTATTTTTTCTGTATCTGTCTCTGTGTCCCACCCGCCTACTGTACCCTCTCCTCTTGTGTCAGAACCTTCCAAGTCTGTGCCCCCCGAGTCAGTTACCCCCCAGGAGTCTAACCCTCCTAAGTCTGACTCAAAGGGAGCACACCCCCCACCAGGAGTGGTAGTGGGTACTAAAAAGGTTGCTTCTTCCTCTGTAAAGAAATCTTGTGGAAAGACTTCACAGAAAAAAACAAGAGATGAGGGCATCTCTGAAGCTGACCTGCAGTACCTGGAGGAGAGAAGCAAGGTTGGGAAGCGGAAGAAGCAGGTGGTGAGGACGGAACAGGCTCCGGTGCCTGTCTCCAACCGTTATAGGTCCTCTAATTGGGATATTTCTTCACCTGGAGCTTCTTCGGAGCGAAGTTCCAATTCTGAGATGGAGTTTGAGGCGGCCTCAAGAAAGAGAGAGGCTTCTGGTGATGAGCAGCAGAGGGGAGCTAAGAAGCAATCCACCCAATAACCCAAATGGCGGTTCCCCCTCCGTTAAAAGTGGTGACAATAAATGTCGCCAGCATTAAGTCAGTAAGAGCTTGTTCTATGGCCTTCTTTTTGTTCAGCCAATTAGATGCTGAAATTTTATTTTTGCAAGAGACTAGGCTCACCTCCTTGGCAGATATTCATATGGCCAAGAGAGAGTGAAGGTATGGTCCATCTTACTGGTCTCTTGCGGCCGAGCCTTACGGCGGTGTGGCGGTGTTGTTTAAAACCGGCATGATAACTGTCCGGCGGGTTATTGAGGTGGAGATTGGGAGATGTATGGTCTTAGACGTCCTTGTGGGAGGGCAGGACCTGCGCCTAATTAATGTTTATGGGCCGCACACAAAGTGGGACAGGAAATGCCTTTTTACAAGGATCAAGCCATTTCTTTTTACATCCCGGCAAGTGGTCTTTGGAGGTGACTTTAATACAGTAACTAGGCCCAAGGACAGGAAGGACTTCAAGGACAGGCTGGGATATGATAGCATTTTTTTTAAATAGTATGGTTAGGGATGCTGGTCTTGTGGATGTGCACATTATGCACCTCCCGGATGACACCGGGTTCACCTTTCATCGAGGTAATAGTCAGAGTAGGATAAATAGGTTTTTTTTTTAAGGAGACCTCTGCTTTCTCGCCCCCAGTGGTGCAGGCAGTAGAGTTCTCTGATCACTGTATGCTATCTGTAGTCCTGAATGCTTCAGACGCCCCTCAGAGGGGTAAGGGCATCTGGAGATTGAATTCGACTCTACTCAAGGAAGAACATGTTAGACAATCCTTTGAGGAATTCTTTCAGGCACAGGTGACCATCCTGGACTTTTGTAGCAGCAAGGCTGAGTGGTGGGAGCTGACCAAAAAGAGGATTGCTGTATTCTTCAGGGGCCTAGCCAATAGAAAACAGTTTAATAAATACATGACCTACCAACGTTTACGGAGGAAGCTGGATATTCTTGTCTCGAGAGGAGGAGATCCTGGGGCAATCTCCGAAGTGAAACTCCTTCTCAGGAAGTGTCAATATGACCGGCATGCCTCTTTGGTTCTGGAGAGGGACTATGGGAAGTACCACTCGCCTGACCCTTACCAGAACTGCAAACAAGGTGTAGCTGTTAAAACGGTCGTTGGCCTTAAGGACAGTACAGGTTCCTTGACAAAGTCCAGGTCAGGGATTCTGGAGGTCGTGAGGTCCTTTTATGCTGACCTTCTTGGGAGGAAAGAGCTTGACCGTGACAAGATGGAAAGCTTTTTGGACTCTACTCCAGGTCTAAATGATGAAGATGTCCCATTGATGAATTTGACAGAGGAGATCACAGTTGAAGAGGTGATGAGGGCAATTGAACAGCTTGCCATCAAAAAGTCACCTGGACCAGGTGGCTTGACGGCTGAGTTTTACAAAGCTTTTAAGTCTATTCTGGCCCCACATTTGGTAGAGGTTTTTAACAGTTGCCTTGCAGAGGGGGTACTTCCCCCTTCCATGAGGCACTCGGCTGTGATTCTTCTTTCAAAGGGTAAAGATCCTTCGATGATTGAGAATTGGCGCCCCATCAGCCTTCTTAATGTCGATAGAAAGATACTGGAAAAGATCATTTTCTGGCGCCTATCGTCAGTAGCAGAGTCTTTGCTTTCTCGCCATCAGCACTGTTCGGTCCAGGGTAGGTGCACCTTCACAGCAGTTTTAGCTGTCCGGGAGGCCTTGGAGCGGTGCAGGGCTGCAGGCTGGGGAAAGTATTTGCTGACATTGGATCAGGCAAAGGCTTTTGATCGTGTTAACCATGAGTACCTGTGGTTGCTCCTTAGTAAGTACGGTCTGCCGGGTGGTTTTGTCGATTGGTTAAAAGTCTTGTATGAGGGGGCAGAGAGCTTTCCTCTTTTTAATGGTTGGGTTGGGCAGTCCTTTGAGGTTGGCTCCGGGGTGCGCCAGGGTTGTCCCCTGAGTCCCCTGCTCTATGTGTTTGCAATCGACCCCTTCATCAGGAGGCTAGAGAGCAGCATGTTGTGTGGGGTGCCAGTGGGGCTCCCGGGTGAGCCGCCTTTGAGGGTTGTTGCCTATGCGGACGATGTGTCGGTGATTGTCACTGGGGCGGATGAAGCAGAGGAGGTGGTCTCTCTGACATCACGGTATTCTGAAGCATCAGGCTCCAAGATCAATCAGGAAAAGAGTGAAGTTTTCTGGATGGGAAAGGAAGGTGAGGGGTTTGATCTCCCGGACACCTTTCCAGTGCCCCAGGAAAGAATTAAGATTTTAGGCATTGAATTTGGACCCGGCGATTATGGCCTCAAAAACTGGGAAGGCAGACTGGAAATTGCCAATACTAAGGTGGTCAGCTGGAAGAGATGGAAGTTATCTATGAGGGAAAGGGTTGATCTGATTAAGACTTACCTAATTCCGATCTTCTTGTATGTCAGCTTTGTCTGCATCTTGCCAGTGTCTCTCTATGCTAGGGTCAGTAGTGTGTTCTTCCAGATGTTGTGGGGGAACAGATTGAACCCCATCAAGAGGAATGTCACCTATCTATCCAGGAGGGAGGGTGGCTTAGGTATAGTCAACCCAGTTCTTTTCTTTTCACTGCTTTTTCTCAAGTTTAATATTGGTAATATGCTTGCAGTGGAACCTCCTGGATGGGCAGGCATATTTAGATCTTGGTTTAGGCCTTTTCTACGACTTTGGGAAGAAGGTGGCCAAGTGAAGAATCTCAGGGGTCATCGTGGTCAGCTACCAGCCTATGTCGCTCCGTGCCTGAAGTTACTACGGCAGTGGCGATTGTCGGCTGAAGATCTCAGATCGGTTCCGAGGAAAGTCCTTATGAGTCGAGTCTTGAGCGAAGTCTTTCATGACCCACTGGCCTTAAGGGATTGCCCAGGCCCAGTTTTGAGGGCAGGGTTAAGACTTATTAATTTGGACAGAGTACCCTCTAAATTCAGGGATCTGGCCTGGTTGTGCTTCCATGGGAGGCTCTATGTTAGGGGCAATTTGAAATTCCGCAGTGGGATGGATCGTAGCTGTCCTCGGGAGGAGTGTGCAGGTGAGGAGGAGACTATGGACCATTTTCTGCTTCATTGCCCTTTTAACATAGAGGTGTACAAACAGGTGGGGCGGGCCCTCGGTGTTCCTTTCCTCTCCAGGCTGGGTTATGCTGAGTGGGTGTATGGAGCATTCAATACTGGTGGGGTTTTTTGTTTAGATACACTTTTTCTAGTTAGCCTAGTAGTCCGTTATTGCACCTGGAACGCACGGTGTTAGGTCAGCATTCGGCGTAAAATCCTTCCTGTTCAGGTGGTGGTGTATGACATTCTGCATGAGGTGGAGAAGATTCGGGTACTGGAGAGAGACAAGCGGAGTCAGAGGGCTTGGTTGAAGGCGTGGAGGGGTTTCAAGCCTCCCTGACTGCCAGGAGTCTCTTTCCCGGGTGTGGCTGTCTGTCTCTTATCACCCTAGATTAATATTTTTTGGATTAATTTTTGATAAATGGCTGCGTACATAGGTGATGGGTTGTGCCTCTTAGGCCCTCTCTGCTGCTTTATGTAAATAGTTTTGGTAATGGATTATGTATATATTGTATATATTCTGAACATGGATGTGTATTCCTTGGATTTCTGTTGAAGTTTTGTACTATGGTTTTGTTTTTTACTTTTGTATAAAATTGGTTGCTTGATTCTTTTCAATAAAAGATCAATAGTTCCTCACTGTTGTTGTCAGGTGTAGGAATAGTTCCTCATTGTTGGTGTCAGGTGGAGGAATAGTTCCTCATTGTTGGTGTCAGGTGGAGGAATAGTTCCTCATTGTTGGTGTCAGGTGGAGGAATAGTTCCTCATTGTTGGTGTCAGGTGGAGGAATAGTTCCTCATTGTTGGTGTCAGGTGGAGGAATAGTTCCTCATTGTTGGTGTCAGGTGGAGGAATAGTTCCTCATTGTTGGTGTCAGGTGGAGGAATAGTTCCTCATTGTTGGTGTCAGGTGGAGGAATAGTTCCTCATTGTTGGTGTCAGGTGGAGGAATAGTTCCTCATTGTTGGTGTCAGGTGGAGGAGTAGTTCCTCATTGTTGGTGTCAGGTGGAGGAGTAGTTCCTCGTTGTTGGTGTCAGGTGGAGGAGTAGTTCCTCATTGTTGGTGTCAGGTGGAGGAATAGTTCCTCACTGTTGGTGTCAGGTGGAGGAATAGTTCCTCATTGTTGGTGTCAGGTTGAGGAGTAGTTCCTCGTTGTTGGTGTCAGGTGGAGGAGTAGTTCCTCATTGTTGGTGTCAGGTGGAGGAATAGTTCCTCATTGTTGGTGTCAGGTTGAGGAGTAGTTCCTCGTTGTTGGTGTCAGGTTGAGGAGTAGTTCCTCGTTGTTGGTGTCAGGTGGAGGAGTAGTTCCTCATTGTTGGTGTCAGGTTGAGGAGTAGTTCCTCGTTGTTGGTGTCAGGTGGAGGAGTAGTTCCTCATTGTTGGTGTCAGGTGGAGGAATAGTTCCTCACTGTTGGTGTCAGGTGGAGGAATAGTTCCTCATTGTTGGTGTCAGGTTGAGGAGTAGTTCCTCGTTGTTGGTGTCAGTGGGAGGAGTAGTTCCTCACGGTTGGTGTCAGTGGGAGGAGTAGTTCCTCACGGTTGGTGTCAGTGGGAGGAGTAGTGCTCCAATGGCCAGATAAAGTCAAGCAAAGGGCCAGAGTTTAGAGATGGGGAACACTGCTGCAGACAGTAAGAATACTTTGTATCATTCAGCACATTGGAGTGTTGCAGAACTTTATGAAACAATGTAGAAATTGCATTCAATGTTTTTTTTTTTTTTTACAGTCAGGCAATCAAACATATTGGAGAAAAGGCAATTACTTCCCAATTGTATGAATGGAGATGCATTTCTCTTCCGCTCGATGGAAGTCACAATCCACAATCAGCCTCTTCAGGACTGAATATCACAAATTTGACTATAAATGTAAAATATAAATGTAGACAACAAAGCGGAGGCCGGTTGTGTCTCCTCCATCCCGGCTGTGAATAGAGAAGTCGTGTTGTCAGTCTGGGGTCTGATTAGCCATTCATAGGACGGCAGAAGGTTCGGGGAGAGGCGGTTTCCTGTGACTGGCGGCTCCATCATTGTATACATTCCCAGATGTCATTTCTATACAGAGGAACGGCTCAATGGGGAGCTCCCAAGCATGGCTCAGAGACCGATCGACTGACCGGAGGCCACCCCCCGATCCTCACATCTGGATGGGTTACCCGTTTCAAATGTACATTCCTTCATTTCTTTATAGCAGATTAACGGATGGAAATTCTCTAAAATCGACTTCCTTGGAACAAGTTACATCAAAAACGTATCTAAACACAAAGATACAACAAATATATGAGACCGGCTCCGTCCCACAGCAGAGCCTCGTCTAGCAGGGGATGGGAACCTAAGCTTTCTTTGCTTCAGTTTCACTTTCACTTACAGGTCTTGTCCCTCCACCTGCCAGATGAAGGATAAACATCAGACTAAAAGCATTCATTTCACTGTCACTCTGCTCTCTCCTCCCATCAGCCTGATTTTTCTATCTGTCTCTTGTTATGTGTAACTCATTTTTGAATGTTTCTTATAAGAAACATTATTTTTTTATGTTTTTTTTATTATGTGCCCCCCCCCCCCCCCCCCGTCTGCCGCATGCCTCCAGGCTTCCAACACTCTCTTGTTACGTGTCCCTAGTCTCTGAATGTCTCTTGCTACAGTGCCTTGAAAAAGTATTCATACCCCTTGACATTTTCCACATTTTGCCATCTTACTTTTGTCATAAAATACTTTTATTCAGTTTCATAGAAAAAATGTAAACACAAAACAGAGACTAATGGGCATGCCCAGGCCCAATTTAATACATAGATACATAAACAAACCTGCTACCTTATCTAATAACAGCTAAAAGGTGTATACATTTTAACCAACATTAATAATCAAATAATATTAACATTTTAAATAATATATATATATATAATTATTATTATTATTATTATTATTATTATTATTATTTGATATGTTAATATTATTTGATTATTAATGTTGGTTAAACATTAATAATCAAATAATATTAACATATCAAATAATAAAAAAAAATTATATATATATATATATAATTAATAATAAAAAGTAACATTCACATAATTGTGAAGTGGAAAGAAAATGATAAATGGTTTTCCACAAATAAATATGTGAAAAGTGTGGGGGGTACATTTGTATGGCGCCCCCCGGAGTCAATACTTTGTAGAACCCCCTTTCTCTGCAATTACAGCTGTAAGTCTTTTTGGGGATGTCTCTACCAGCTTTGCACATCTAGAGAGGGACATTTCTGCCCATTCTTCTTTGTAAAATATCTCAAGCTCTGTCAGATTGGATGGAGAGCGTCTGTGATCAGCAATTTTCAAGTCTTGCCACAGATTCTCAATGTGATTTAGGTCTGGACTGTGACTGGGCCATTCTAACACATGAATATGCTTTGATGTAAACCATTCTATTGTAGCTCTGGCTGTATGTTTAGGGTCGTTGTCCTGCTGGAAGGTGAACCTCCGCCCCAGTCTCAAGTCTTTTGCAGACTCTAACAGGTTTTCTTCTAAGATTGTCCTGTATTTGGCTCCATCCATCTTCCCATCAACTCTGACCAGCTTCCCTGTCCCTGCTGAAGAAAAGCATGCTCACCACATGATGCTCCCACCACCATGTTTCACGGTGGGGATGGTGTGTTCAGGGTGATGTGCAGTGTTAGTTTTCCGCCACACATAGCGTTTTGCTTTTAGGGCCAAAAAGTTCAGTTTTGGTCTCATCTGACCAGATCACCTTCTTCCACATGTTTGCTGTGTCCCCCACATGGCTTCTCACAAACTACAAACAGGATTTCTTATGACTTTCTTTCACCAATGTCTTTCTTCTTGTCACTCTTCCATAAAGGTCAGATTTGTGGAGAACACGACTAATAGTTGTCCTGTGGACAGATTCTCCCACCTGAGCTGTGGATCTCTGCAGCTCCTCCAGAGTTACCATGGACCTCTTGGCTCTTCTCTGATGAATGCTCTCCTTGCCCGGCTGGTCAGTTTAGGTGGACAGCCATGTCTTGGTAGGTTTGCAGTTGGGCCATACTCTTTCCATTTTCGGATGATGGATTGAACAGAGCTCCGTGAGATGATCAAAGCTTGGGATATTTTTTTATAACCTAACCCTGCTTTACACTTCTCCACAACTTTATCCCTGACCTGTCTGGTGTGTTCCTTGGCCTTCATGATGCTGTTTGTTTACTAAAGTTCTCTAACAAACCTCTCAGGGCTTCACAGAACAGCTGTATTTATACTGAGATTAAATTGCACACAGGTGGACTCTATTTACTAATTAGGTGACTTCTGAAGGCAATTCCATTAGATTTTAGTTAGGGGTATCAGAGTAAAGGGGGCTGAATAGAAATTCACGCCACACTTTTCACATATTTATTTGTAAAGAATGTTGAAAACCATTTATCATTTTCCTTCCACTTCACAATTAGGTGCCACTTTGTGTTGGTCTATCACATAAAATCCCAATAAAATACATTTACGTTTTTGGTTGTAACATGACAAGATGTGGACATTTTTAAGGGGTGTGAATACTTTTTCAAGGCACTGTAAGTGTCCCCAGTCTCTAAACATGTCCTGTTACATGTCTCTGAATGTCTCTTGTTACGTGCTCCGGTCTCCCAATGTTTCCTGTAGCGTGACTCCAGGTTTCAAACGCTCTCTTGTTACTTGTCCCCAGCCTTTGAATGTCTCTTGTAAGGTGTCCCCAATCTCTAGATGTCTCTTGTTAAATGTCCTTACACTGGCCATAGACGGATTGAAAATAAACCGGATGAATTTTGGTCCATCTATAGGCAGGGTCTGGATTTTTTTCATACGATTACTGAATGCGGCTATAGCCGCCAGCAGTGATCATTGTATTCTGATGGCGGGGAAATTCCTGCTGCAAAAGCATGCGGGTGGGAAGCGTTGATGGGGGAATCAAGTGATTTTCTTTCCTTTTAACCTGTGCTTGAAGGAAAGAAAATTGCATATTCTATGGACTGCCCAAATCTCCTAATGTCTCCTGTTACGTGTGTAGGCGTGGCCTCAAACAAAGCAGAGGCGGCTCTAGGCTTTGTGAGGCCTTAGGCAAAACTTACACATGAGGCCCCACGGACTGGGACGCTCCGTGATGAGGCCGCTATTCCTCAGGCTGTGGGCAGTATCTGATTTGTCCATAAGCTCCTAAGCCACAGAGTCCCAGTGGGGGTAGGCGGAGCTGCCGGCATCAACTTCAGTGATTGAGAACAGGCAAATTAGGCGGCCGCGAGGCCCCTGTGAGTGCGAGGCCTTAGGCGACCGCCTAATTAGAGAGCCGCCTCTGAAACAAAGTATCCGCCCAGGAGGAACTACTCACAGACAAACAGGACCTCCAGCACTGGAGGAGCTTTATAGAAGTAGTTCTGAGTAACAACAGTCATTATAGATGAACGTTATGGCACATTGGAGAACAAGTCAACTTCAACACAACTTGTTGTAAAGTAATTCACTGTAACCTTGCCAGAGGACAGCCTCTGCTGGAGGAGGGGGCTGTTTCTCTGCTAAAGGTACAGCCCGACTTCGTTATATTGAGGGGTCAATGGACGGGGCCATGTATTGTAAAATCTTGGATGAGAACCTTCTTCCCTCAGCCAAAACACTGAAGATGGATCGTGGATGGGTCTTCCAGCGTGACAATGATCCAAAACATACCGCCAAGGCAACAAAGGAGTGGCCCAAGAAGAAGCGCATTAAGGTCATGTAGTGGCCTAGCCAGTCCCCAGACCTTAATCCTATAGAAAATGTATGGAAGGAGCTGAAACTTCGGGTTACCAAGCGACAGCTGAGAAACCTTAAGGATTTAGAGAAGATCTGTAAAGAAGAGTGGACCAAAACCCCTCCTGAGATGTCTGCAAACCTGGTCACCAACCACAAGAAATGTCTGACCTCTGCGCTTGCCAACAAGGGTTTCTCCACCAAGTACTCAAGTCATGTTTTGCTTGGGGTTCAAATACTTATTTTACTCACTGAACTTCAACTCAATTTATAACATTTGTGTTATGTGTTTTTTCTGCATTTTTGGTTGATATTCTGTCTCTATCATGTAAATACACCTATGATAAAAATTATAGACCCTTCATTTCTTTGTAAGTGGGGCAAACTTACACAATCTGCAGGGGATCAAAACCTTATTTTCCCCCCACTGTATATCTAAAATGAGCTAGGCAGTCCCTGTTTCTTATGGTATCCAGTCCTATGATAATTCCAGGATCTATATGGACATGGTGTGTTGTTTATACCTGATAGGCAGTGGCGGCCCATGCATTAAGGGCGCTTGGGCGCCTCCTCCTCTCTCCTGTCACTCCCTCTGTGCACTCCATGGCCGCCGCTGCCACCCTGCATTCAGGTGGCCGGCCCCTTTCCAGGTGCCGAGCGCCTGAATTACAGCGGCGGGTGGATGTTTTTGAAGCACCTGATTAGAGCCATGGGCTCTACGGTGACCTGCGAACACCATGCTTGGCGCTTGCAGTTCACTCAGCTGCGTTAGGAAAGCGAATGAATATGAATATTTGCTTTCCTAACACTGAACTGCCTCTCCGCAAATCAGGTACTCGGGTCTGTTACCTGTCACCTGATTGGCTGAAACGACAGGCGCCACTATTGGATGCCTATCAGAAGGAGAGCATGGGAGTCGGGAGATGAGGACGGCAGGAGATGAAGGCTTGAAGGACCCCGCTCGTCGCCGTCACCCGCTGCCCCACCAAGACAGGGTAAGTGCTGGGCAGATGGCGAGCGGACGGGGGGGGGGTCACACTGGGGCACAGTGGTAGCATTTAATGGGCACACTGGCAGCATTTGATGGGCGCACTGGCAGCAATTAATGGGCAGACTGGCAGAATTTGATGGGCACACTGGCAGAATTTGATGGGCACACTGGCAGCATTTGATGGGCACAGTGGCAGCATTTGATGGGCACACTGGCAGCATTTGATGGGCACACTGGCAGCATTTGACGGGCACACTGGCAGCATTTGATGGGCACAGTGGCAGCATTTGATGTTTGATGGGCACACTGGCAGCGTTTTTTTTCCAGAATTTTTCAGTTTGTTTGCCCCCCCCCAAAAAAAAGAAATGAAGTTGAGCACCAGCTGCCACTGCTGATAGGTACAATATAAAAGCTCAATGTTCCATTTTGATGTCGCAATTTCATCTATTGACTGGATGTACTTATGCTATGTATACTAATATACTGATATTTCTTTATTATTGTCTTGTTGACATGGAACTGCCTTTCTGCTGAAAATAAAATATTTGTAAAAAAAATTATAATTATAATTTGGAGTTGTGGTGCTATTTTGATTGATAAAAGATACTCAAACAATTTAAGATTGCAGTTCATTAGAAGCATCACCTGATGTGAACCATACCCTGCAAAAGGAGGTCTCTGAAGATGAAGGTCTATGAAGAGTAGCTGATCTGCACAAGGCTGGAAAGGGATACAAAGCTATCTCAGAGTGTTTAGGCACTTTGCCACTCTATGCCCAGTCTCTGAATGTTCCTTGCAGCATTACTTACATTGAACATCATGTTTGGTCTTTTGGCTCTTTGGTAATGTCTATGGCCATGGCAAAACTTTTAATGCTTCTTGGCTGTCACTAATTAGCAAGGATAGTATAGGATGACAACCTCAGTCCTATGAACCTTCAAAAGTAAATGAGAAATAGCAGCTCCATATGTATATCCAGACATGTTCCCCTCAGACACCCCGGTGAAAAATGAACTCTGTTTTTTTTTTACTAGTAGTTGGTTGTTAGCACAACCTCACCCAACCTCCATTCCTCCATGGAATTGCTTTGTGGCTTGAGCAGAGAGAAGCATTTTATTGTTGAGGTTAAAAGGTGAGCAGGCTAGAGAGATACAACAGCACTAAATTCACCTTTATCTTATTAGCAGGCTGACTGATTGCTCCACATCGGCCTCATAAATCCTATTAATTGACTTGTTCTCCTTGACTTTTACAAGGCCCTGGAATTACTGTACAACAGTCGCAACACCAAATTAATTGTTCCTATGGCTTAGGTGACACAGAAGAGTAATTTGTGCCTTTTTTTCCACTAATGGGGGAAGAGGAAGAACTGTAATTCCAGCTCCATCAATGCCACAGGAAAGGATTAGCAGGTAGTCTGACATCTGTTGTAGTTCAGGTGCTGCGGATACTCAAACCCTGGACTTGTTGGTGTGATTGGTGTAGATATTTGGCTTCAGCTTAGAACCAGCAAAGAAAAAATATTGCTGCCCTTAGACATAGCAGAAACTGTTATTAGGTTCCTTAGAGGTCAACAGCAACACCATATTTTGGCACAAGGGACTTCCTACTGTAACCTTGTGGGTTTGCCAAATCCCACCTTTAGGGAAGCCTCCACCATCTTGTCTCCACACATACTCTACAGGCCCAAGGCCTAGGGAATCCAGATCTCCCTCCCCATTAAAGACTATTCAGTCAAATCCTGCTTTTCCAACATTTTTTTGATTTAGGAATGATATAACATAGAAACATAGAAGAGTGACAGCAGAAAAAGGTGGTCCATTGAGTCTGCCCCGCTATTCAAAACAGCACCCACCATTCCACTACTTATCTCAGCACCTGCTTGTTCACTGGTCACCTCTACACCCCCTTGCGCATTACTGATAACCTCTGCACCTGTCATTCACCATTGCGCCCTTTTGACCCACCTCCCCAACCACCACTACTGCTCAAATCCGCACTTCCTGCACCCCTCTTCCACCCCCTTCTGCCACTTCAACACCTTCCACAACTGCAACCCCACTCTCCTTCTACTTCTTCCACTGCAAACCCTTCCACTACTGCACCTGTTCCACCTCCTTCAACAATTGCAAACCCTTCTACTTCTGCACTTCTTCCACCTCCGCAAACCCTTCCACTTCTGCACCTCTTCCACCTCCTTCCACCACTGCAAACCCTTCCACTTCTGGACCCCTTCCACCTCCTTCCTCCACTGCAAACCCTTCCACCTCCTTCCTTCACTGCAAACCCTTTCACTTCTGCACCTCTTCCACCTCCTTCCACCACTGCAAACCCTTCCACTTCTGGACCCCTTCCACTTCCTTCCTCCACTGCAAACCCTTCTACTTCTGCACTCCTTCCACCTCCGCAAACCCTTCCACTTCTGCACCTCTTCCACCTCCTTCCACCACTGCAAACCCTTCCACTTCTGAACCTCTTCCACCTCCTTCCTCCACTGCAAACCCTTCTACTTCTGCACTCCTTCCACCTCCGCAAACCCTTCCACTTCTGCACCTCTTCCACCTCCTTCCACCACTGAAAACCCTTCCACTTCTGCACCTCTTCCACCTCCTTCCACCACTGCAAACCCTTCCACTTCTGGACCCCTTCCACCTCCTTCCTCCACTGCAAACCCTTTCACTTCTGCACCTCTTCCACCTGCTTCCACCACTGCAAACCCTTCCACTTCTGGACCCCTTCCACTTCCTTCCTCCACTGCAAACCCTTCTACTTCTGCACTCCTTCCACCTCCGCAAACCCTTCCACTTCTGCACCTCTTCCACCTCCTTCCACCACTGCAAACCCTTCCACTTCTGGACCCCTTCCACCTCCTTCCTCCACTGCAAACCCTTCTACTTCTGCACTCCTTCCACCTCCGCAAACCCTTCCACTTCTGCACCTCTTCCACCTCCTTCCACCACTGAAAACCCTTCCACTTCTGCACCTCTTCCACCTCCTTCCACCACTGCAAACCCTTCCACTTCTGCACCCCTTCCACCTCCTTCCTCCACTGCAAACCCTTCTACTTCTGCACTTCTTCCACCTCCGCAAACCCTTCCACTTCTGCACCTCTTCCACCTCCTTCCACCACTGCAAACCCTTCCACTTCTGGACCCCTTCCACCTCCTTCCTCCACTGCAAACCCTTCTACTTCTGCACTCCTTCCACCTCCGCAAACCCTTCCACTTCTGCACCTCTTCCACCTCCTTCCACCACTGAAAACACTTCCACTTCTGCACCTCTTCCACCTCCTTCCACCACTGAAAACCCTTCCACTTCTGAACCTCTTCCACCTCCTTCCACCACTGCAAACCCTTCCACTTCTGGACCCCTTCCACCTCCTTCCTCCACTGCAAACCCTTCCACCTCCTTCCTTCACTGCAAACCCTTTCACTTCTGCACCTCTTCCACCTCCTTCCACCACTGCAAACCCTTCCACTTCTGGACCCCTTCCACTTCCTTCCTCCACTGCAAACCCTTCTACTTCTGCACTCCTTCCACCTCCGCAAACCCTTCCACTTCTGCACCTCTTCCACCTCCTTCCACCACTGCAAACCCTTCCACTTCTGGACCCCTTCCACCTCCTTCCTCCACTGCAAACCCTTCTACTTCTGCACTCCTTCCACCTCCGCAAACCCTTCCACTTCTGCACCTCTTCCACCTCCTTCCACCACTGAAAACCCTTCCACTTCTGCACCTCTTCCACCTCCTTCCACCACTGCAAACCCTTCCACTTCTGGACCCCTTCCACCTCCTTCCTCCACTGCAAACCCTTTCACTTCTGCACCTCTTCCACCTCCTTCCACCACTGCAAACCCTTCCACTTCTGGACCCCTTCCACTTCCTTCCTCCACTGCAAACCCTTCCACTTCTGCACTCCTTCCACCTCCGCAAACCCTTCCACTTCTGCACCTCTTCCACCTCCTTCCTCCACTGCAAACCCTTCTACTTCTGCACTTCTTCCACCTCCGCAAACCCTTCCACTTCTGCACCTCTTCCACCTCCTTCCACCACTGCAAACCCTTCCACTTCTGGACCCCTTCCACCTCCTTCCTCCACTGCAAACCCTTCTACTTCTGCACTCCTTCCACCTCCGCAAACCCTTCCACTTCTGCACCTCTTCCACCTCCTTCCACCACTGAAAACACTTCCACTTCTGCACCTCTTCCACCTCCTTCCACCACTGAAAACCCTTCCACTTCTGAACCTCTTCCACCTCCTTCCACCACTGCAAACCCTTCCACTTCTGGACCCCTTCCACCTCCTTCCTCCACTGCAAACCCTTCCACCTCCTTCCTTCACTGCAAACCCTTCCACTTCTGCACCTCTTCCACCTCCTTCCACCACTGAAAACCCTTCCACTTCTGCACCTCTTCCACCTCCTTCCACCACTGCAAACCCTTCCACTTCTGGACCCCTTCCACCTCCTTCCTCCACTGCAAACCCTTTCACTTCTGCACCTCTTCCACCTCCTTCCACCACTGCAAACCCTTCCACTTCTGGACCCCTTCCACTTCCTTCCTCCACTGCAAACCCTTCCACTTCTGCACTCCTTCCACCTCCGCAAACCCTTCCACTTCTGCACCTCTTCCACCTCCTTCCTCCACTGCAAACCCTTCTACTTCTGCACTTCTTCCACCTCCGCAAACCCTTCCACTTCTGCACCTCTTCCACCTCCTTCCACCACTGCAAACCCTTCCACTTCTGGACCCCTTCCACCTCCTTCCTCCACTGCAAACCCTTCTACTTCTGCACTCCTTCCACCTCCGCAAACCCTTCCACTTCTGCACCTCTTCCACCTCCTTCCACCACTGAAAACACTTCCACTTCTGCACCTCTTCCACCTCCTTCCACCACTGAAAACCCTTCCACTTCTGAACCTCTTCCACCTCCTTCCACCACTGCAAACCCTTCCACTTCTGGACCCCTTCCACCTCCTTCCTCCACTGCAAACCCTTCCACCTCCTTCCTTCACTGCAAACCCTTTCACTTCTGCACCTCTTCCACCTCCTTCCACCACTGCAAACCCTTCCACTTCTGGACCCCTTCCACTTCCTTCCTCCACTGCAAACCCTTCTACTTCTGCACTCCTTCCACCTCCGCAAACCCTTCCACTTCTGCACCTCTTCCACCTCCTTCCACCACTGCAAACCCTTCCACTTCTGGACCCCTTCCACCTCCTTCCTCCACTGCAAACCCTTCTACTTCTGCACTCCTTCCACCTCCGCAAACCCTTCCACTTCTGCACCTCTTCCACCTCCTTCCACCACTGTAAACCCTTCCACTTCTGGACCCCTTCCACCTCCTTCCTCCACTGCAAACCCTTTCACTTCTGCACCTCTTCCACCTCCTTCCACCACTGCAAACCCTTCCACTTCTGGACCCCTTCCACTTCCTTCCTCCACTGCAAACCCTTCTACTTCTGCACTCCTTCCACCTCCGCAAACCCTTCCACTTCTGCACCTCTTCCACCTCCTTCCACCACTGCAAACCCTTCCACTTCTGGACCCCTTCCACCTCCTTCCTCCACTGCAAACCCTTCTACTTCTGCACTCCTTCCACCTCCGCAAACTCTTCCACTTCTGCACCTCTTCCACCTCCTTCCACCACTGAAAACCCTTCCACTTCTGCACCTCTTCCACCTCCTTCCACCACTGCAAACCCTTCCACTTCTGGACCCCTTCCACCTCCTTCCTCCACTGCAAACCCTTCTACTTCTGCACTTCTTCCACCTCCGCAAACCCTTCCACTTCTGCACCTCTTCCACCTCCTTCCACCACTGCAAACCCTTCCACTTCTGGACCCCTTCCACCTCCTTCCTCCACTGCAAACCCTTCTACTTCTGCACTCCTTCCACCTCCGCAAACCCTTCCACTTCTGCACCTCTTCCACCTCCTTCCACCACTGAAAACCCTTCCACTTCTGAACCTCTTCCACCTCCTTCCACCACTGAAAACCCTTCCACTTCTGCACCCCTTCCACCTAATTCCTCTATTACAAACCCTTCCACTTCTGCACCCCTTCCACCTCCTTCCACCACTGCAAACCCTTCCACCTCCTTCCTTCACTGCAAACCCTTTCAATTCTGCACCTCTTCCACCTCTTTCCATCACTGCAAACCCTTTTACTTCTGCTCCTCTAATACCTCCTTCTACCACTGCAAACCCTTCCACTTCTGCACCTCTTCCACCTCCTTCCACCACTGAAAACCCTTCCACTTCTGCACCTCTTCCACCTCCTTCCACCACTGAAAACCCTTCCACTTCTGCACCCCTTCCACCTAATTCCTCTATTACAAACCCTTCCACTTCTGCACCCCTTCCACCTCCTTCCACCACTGCAAACCCTTCCACCTCCTTCCTTCACTGCAAACCCTTTCAATTCTGCACCTCTTCCACCTCCTTCCATCACTGCAAACCCTTTTACTTCTGCTCCTCTAATACCTCCTTCTACCACTGCAAACCCTTTCACATCTGCACCCCTTCCACCTCCTTTCTCCACTGCAAACCCTTCCACTTCTGCACCCCTTCCACCTCCTTCTTCCACTGCAAATCCTTCCACTTTTGCACCCCTTCCACCTCCTTCCACCACTGCAAAACCTTTCACTTCTGCACCAGGGCAGACAGGGCAGTCTCAGCATCGAGACTTGGAGAACCCAGCAACAGATGTGGGGCATGTGCTCTGGGTTCCTGGGATTAGCTAACGTGGCATCTGGCTGCTGTACCACTGACAGTCTGGGGGGTGGGGGAGTTGGACCCCTATCTCGACCCCTATCCCCACCATATCCACATCCCAGCACCAACATCATCATGATAAATTAAATACATTTTTTAAAGGGACCATTTTGGAAGGTATTGAGACGTCATCTTTCCCCATAGGTAGGATGTGTGATACCTTAATATATAGGTCTGTAGCCTTTTAGCACTGAGGACCAGGGGTCAGCTCCTACTAGGGAACTCTCCGCCTAGTCTAAGGTAAAGGATAGCTGAATTGCAGACTGTGTGTATGTCACCAAGGTTTTTCACCTGCACATAGTGAGGAGCTTCAGAACTTTTGTCTGTAGTGGAGAAAACAAACTTTTTGTTTTCTCAGATCTTGGTAAGTTCTGTTTGGGTTCTGGAGCCCAGAGACTTTGAAGAGTTTAGGGTGGGACGAAGCCTCCAATTCGAGGTTCCCTTTTTTTACCTATTAGCACAGAACTCACTGATGATTCAGCTGTGTATGGATTTTTTTTCTGAGGGAGCTACAGTAACTGCGGCTCAGGTCACCCAGGAGAGCATCTTGCTGTAAGGGAGCAGCAGGTGTGTACAGACTTGTCTTGCCTAAAAAGAAGAGGTCACGTTTGTGCCGAGACAGACTGAGGGTCTGATTAGACTGTTTGTGTTCTGTGTGATGCTGTGTATGGGAAAATCCTTGTGAAGAGACCTTTGTGTATGAATAAAAGTGGATGGACAGCTTTTTTTAACACAAGTTGGTGAGTCCTAGAAGCTCTACATTGGAGGCTAAAATACCACAATGATACTGGGTTGGATACGGCCAATCTCATTTGGAGGGGTGCAGCAAAAAAAGTCAGGGGGCATCATGTTAAGTCACTTTCAGTCTGCCACATGGTGTGACAGAGATGCATGCAACCCGTATTCCTTGCATGCTTCTATACTATAGGTCACGACCCAGAAGTAACGTCTGATAGGTAGTGCGGAGGCGGTGCAAGCATGAACAGGGAATGCTAGTATGTCATTAGATTAGGATAATTAAACAGAACCTGTGCCCCTTTAAATCAAGTGACCCTATCAGAGTCCTTCAGAAATCTTCATTAAAAACCCTCTTTACATCAGGGTCCCCAACTGACTCCCCCTTACATCAGGGTCTCCAACTGACTCACCCTTTATATCAGGGTCCCCAACTGACTCCCTCCTTACATCGGGGTCCCCAACTGACTCCCCCCTTACATCAGGGTCCCCAACTGACTCCCCCCTTACATCAGGGTCCCCAACTGACTCCCTCGTTACATCTGGGTCCCCAACTGATTCCCCCCTTACATTAGGCTCCCCAACTGACTCCCCCCTTACATCAGGGTCCCCAACTGACTCCCCCTTACATCAGGGTCCCCAACGGATTCCCCCCTACGTCAGGGTCCCCAACTGACTCCCTCTTTACATCAGGGTCCCCAACTGACTCCCCCTTACATCAGGGTCCCCAACTGACACTCTCCTTACATCAGGGTCCTCATCAGAGTTTCCTCTTACATTAAATGTCCCCATCAGAATGCCCCTTTACATCAATTACCCCCCATCAGAGTGCCCCCTTACATCAACTGCCCCATCCGAGTACCCCCTTACATCAATTACCCCCATTAGATTGTCCCTTACATAAACTGCCCCATCAGAGTGCCCCTTACATCAACTGTCTGCATCAGAGTCCCCCTTACATCAATTACCCCCATCAGAGTGTCCCTTACATCAACTGCCCCCATCAGAGTGCCCCTTACATCAACTGTCCGCATCAGAGTCCCCCTTGCATCAATTACCCCCATCAGAGTGCCCCCTTACATCAACTGCCCCCATCAGAATGCCCCCTTACATCAATTACCCCATCAGAGTGCCTCCTTACAACAATTACCCCCATCAGAGTGCCTCCTTACATCATTTACCCCCATCAGAGTGCCCCCTTACATCAACTGCCCCCGTCAGAGTGCCCCTTACATCAATTGTCCTCATCAGAGTCTCCCTTACATCAATTGCCTCTATCAGAGTGCCCCCTTACATCAATTGTCCCCATCAGAGTATTCATTTACATCAATTGCCTCCATCAGAGTCTCCCTTACATGAATTACCTCCATCAAAGTCTACCTTTCATCAATTGTCCCCATCAGAGTCTTCCCTACATGAATTGTCCCCATCAGAGTCTCCCTTACATCAATTGTCCCCATCAGAGTCCCCCTTACATCAATTACACCCATCAAAGTCTCCCGTATATTAATTACCCCCATCAGAGTCTCCCTTACATGTATTGCCTCCATCAAAGTCTACCTCACATCAATTGTCCCCAACAGGGTCTCCCTTACATCAATTGCCTCCATCAGCATCTCCCTTACATCAATTACCCCAATCAGAATCTCCCTTACATCAATTGCCTCCATTAGAGTCTCTCTTACATCTATTGTCCCCATCAGAGTCTCCCTTACATCAATTACCCCCATCAGAGTCTCTCTTACATCAATTGCCCCCATCAGAGTCTCCCTTACATGAATTGTTCCCATCAGAGTGCCCCCTTACATTAATTGCCCCCATCAGCATCTCCCTTACATCAATTACCCCCATCAGAGTGACCCCTTACATCAATTGCCTCCATCAGAGTCTCCCTTACATCAATCACCCCCATCAGAGTCTCCATTACATCAACTACCCCCATCAGAGTCTCCCTTACATAAATTGTTCCCATCAAAGTCTCTCTTACATCAATTGCCTCCATCAGAGTCTCCCTACATCAATTGCCTCCATCAGAATCTCCCTTACATAAATTGTTCCCATCAGAGTCTCTCTTACATCAATTGCCTCCATCAGAGTCTCCCTACATCAATTGCCCCCATCAGAGTTTCCCTTACATCAATTTTCTCCATCAGACTGGCTCATGAATAAGTAAATGCTCTCCGAGACCGTGGGGGGGTTGCAACTTAAATCTGAGGGGTACAGCCCACCCCAGCACCCCCCTAGATCCGGGGCCTGGAATGGGACTTGTCTTTTATATCGTCATACATCCAATGTATGTACAGATCTGCAGAATGGAGTCAGTTAGTGAAATGAACGGTTCTACGGGTTCCGATATTTAAAAGATTTCCGGTAATATTTCTTATATATAAATAAATAATTGTGCAGAGAGGCAGCTGGCAAGCTTGGCAGGATTCCAGGCTGTACAGGCGGGGGAGGGGGGGTGGCGGCAGATTGGAGGGTGGGTCACCTTCCCACCATACAGCTTGCTTATAGTTGGGATCTGGCCAAACCGCTTCAAGTGGACCTCTCAGTACAAGTCTGCATAGATACATCCCTGACCGGTCACAATGTACATTCGCAGTACGATTTACAAATAAAAAGTCTTCCTCTTATCAGTAAAAAGCCATACAGGCAGTATCAGGACAGGCTTGTCCAGCACCTAGGGCAACACAAGCACCCAGGGCAACACAATTGTGCCCTTCCCCCACTGCCGTAAAATGGGTGTACCATCCATTCTCTGCCGCCTTGCTCTGCTGCGCCTGGGGCGGCTTCCCCTCTTGCACCCCCCCCCCCCCCCATCCCAAACCTTAAATGAAATAACATGCTAGCAACATTTTTAAAACAGACCCTTCAGTCCGCTTTCCAGGTGCCTCCGCCCACCTCTCGGGCACCACCATTATAGTGCATGCACAGATGTGCCCCCATGGGCTCTGCCCAGCCTTTGGGTCCTGGCAGGGCCTGTTGGCACATCAGCACATGCGCAGGTGATTTTCCGCACATGCACAAAAACAAGAAAAGGTTTTGGGACTTCCCTGGTAGCTGAATTTGCACGTGCGTGGGAAGCCCGACGCGTATGCAGATGGCTGGAGTAGGCCCAGCTGTGCTGCAAAACTCTCTCAGGACTAGACATGTGCAATTCGTTTTGTTCCAAATTTGTTTTTTAAACCCGTTTAACAAATTTTTCCAAATATTCGTAAATTTGAATATTTGAAAATTCGTAAATAGGTAAATGCGTAAATTAGAAAATTATTACATTCGTAAATTCGAAAATTCGTAAATTCATAAATTCAAAAATTGGGAAATTTGAAAATCCGAAAAAAACCTGAAAAAAAATCTAAAATCTAAAATAATAACTAACTAATAATAACTTAACTATTACTAACTATTAAATTATAGGTATTGGGATTTCCTTTCAAATTTGGCTGTTAGTGAACGTAATGAATACGAATTTATCTGAAGTTCCAAATGATCCCAAATAACGAATGCCGCATCTAAACAAATGAAACGTAACAAATTAATAATAATAAATAACAATAATGATAAAAACTTTTTTTTATTATTATTATTTATTAATATTTTGTTCCGTTCCATTTGTTTAGATGCGGCATTCCTTATTTGGGATAATTCGTAACTTAGGATAAATTCGTATTCATTACGTTCACTGACAGCCAAATTTGAAAGAAAATTCCAATACCTATAATTTAATAGTATTATTATTATTATTATTATTAAACAGTATTTATATAGCGCCGACAGTTTGCGCAGAGCTTTACAACATTAGGGCAAACAGTACAAGTACAATACAATTCAATACAGGAGGAATCAGAGGGCCCTGCTCAGTAGAGCTTACAATCTAGGAGAGAGGGTCAAATTTTAAAAAAGGGTAATAGCTGTGGGGGATGGGCTAATAGAAAAAATAGTGTGGTTGTTAGATGGAGGCGGGATAGGCTTCTCTGAAGAGGAAAGTTTTCAGGAATCGCCTAAAAGTAGATACATTTGGAGACAGTCTGACAAATTGGGGTAGGGAATTCCATAGGATGGGAGAGGCTCGGGAGAAGTCCTGGAGGCGGATATGGGAGGAGGTGATGAGAGAGCTAGAGAGCAGGAGATCTTGGGAGGAACAAAGAGATAGAGCCCCGCCTCATTTCCTGGCTGGAGGACGTCCAACATCATTCTAGAACTTTCCTCCTCTGGCCAGCCCTTTTTTTCACAGCCTGCCTAGGAACGCCCACTACTCCAGACCGACCCCCGCTTATCAAGGCATTTTGATATTTGCATAACTCCTCCCACTGCTTTCAGCAGGACTGGGAGGGTGTCTTGAGAGGAGTACTGAGGCACGGTGCTGTTATATAGAAAGACACAGAGCTGCGGCTCTGCCCTGTCCCCTCTCTCTCCTCATTGGCTCACCGGCTGTGATTGACAGCAGTGGGAGAGTGTCCTCTGCTGTCTCAGCCAATGTGGAGGGAGAGTCCTGGGACAGCCGAGGCTCTTGTGTACATCACTGGAGGAAGAAGGGGCTCAGGTAAGTATTGGGGGGGGGGGCTGCACACAGAATATTTCAGTGGAGGCCCGTGGACTGTGGGCGCCCGGGCGCCGCCCCACCCATCTATGTGCCCGGCCCCATTCAGGACGCCGGATGCATGGATTCCTATGGCGTGGGGTGGTATTGTTTGAAGCACCTAATTAGAGCCAGAGGCCAGAGCCGCAAACCCCACAAATGGGGGGGCGCTGGGCACAGTGGCTTCTATCGAATTTACAAATTTACCAAGTTATGAATTTTTGAATTTACGAATTTTCAAGTTTAAGAATTTAAGAATTTACGGATTTTCAGATTTTGAATTTTCAAATTTACGAATTTTCGAATTTTCAAATTTACAAATTGCAATCATAACGAATGACCCGAAAAAACAAAAGAAAACGAATGAAACTAAAACAAATGAATTTTTTAGCAGTGCACATGTCTTCTCAGGACCCAGGCCCTGCGGCAAACATCTGCGCATGCGTAGGGGGGGCGGGGCAAAATTCTCACCTAGACGAGAAACATGGAAGTGCTGCTTTGCACTACAAATAAAGTACTTTACAAAATAAAAATTCTATTTGTGAGAAAGGAAAAGGAGGCAGAGCAGCACAACATCACCTTAAAGTGGTTCTAAAGCTTCAAGGTTTTTTACCTTCATGTATTCTATGCATGAGGGTATAAAACATTCCAGTGGCGGCTGGTGCTCAAAATTTTTGGGGGAGGCGCAAACAGACTGAAAAATACTGAAACCCCCCCATCAATTGCAGCCTCACTGTGCCCATCAAACGCAGCCACGTGTGACCATCATGTGCAGCCACCTGTGCCCATCATATGCAGCCACCTGTGCCCATCATATGCAGCCACTTGCCCATCAAACACAGCCATTTTGCCCATCAAAAACAACCACTTGTGCCCATCATATGCAGCCACTTGTGCCCATCAAATGCAGCCATTGTGCCCATCAAACACAGCCACCTGTGCCCATCGTAAGCAGCCACCTGTGCCCATCAAATGCAGCCACTTGTGCCTATCATATGTAGCCACCTGTGCCCATCAAATGCAGCCACTTGTGCCCCATCATATGCAGCCACTTGCCCATCAAATGCACTCCACTGAGCCCATCAAATGCAGCCACTTGTGCCCATCAAATGCAGCCACCTGTGCCCATCAAATGCAGCCACTTGTGCCTATCATATGCAGCCACCTGTGCACATCAAATGCAGCCACTTGTGCCCCATCATATGCAGCCACTTGCCCATCAAATGCAGCCACTGAGCCCATCAAATGCAGCCACTTGTGCCCATCAAATGCAGCCACTTGTGCCCATCAAATGCAGCCACTCGTGCCCATCAAATGCAGCCACTCGTGCCCATCAAATGCAGCCACCTGTGCCCATCATATGCAGCCACCTGTGCCCATCATATGCAGCCACTTGCCCATCAAACACAGCCATTTTGCCCATCAAAAACAACCACTTGTGCCCATCATATGCAGCCACTTGTGCCCATCAAATGCAGCCATTGTGCCCATCAAACACAGCCACCTGTGCCCATCGTAAGCAGCCACCTGTGCCCATCAAATGCAGCCACTTGTGCCTATCATATGTTGCCACCTGTGCTCATCAAATGCAGCCACTTGTGCCCCATCATACGCAGCCACTTGCCCATCAAATGCACTCCACTGAGCCCATCAAATGCAGCCACTTGTGCTCATCAAATGCAGCCACCTGTGCCCATCAAATGCAGCCACTTGTGCCTATCATATGCAGCCACCTGTGCCCATCAAATGCAGCCACTTGTGCCCCATCATATACAGCCATTTGCCCATCAAATGCAGCCACTGAGCCCATCAAATGCAGCCACTTGTGCCCATCAAATGCAGCCACTTGTGCCCATCAAATGCAGCCACTCGTGCCCATCAAATGCAGCCACTCGTGCCCATCAAATGCAGCCACTTGTGCCCATCAAATGCAGCCACTTGTGCCACATCATATGCAGCCACTTGTGCCCCATCATATGCAGCCACTTACCCATCAAATGCAGCCACTGAGCCCATCAAATGCAGCTACTTGTGCCCATCAAATTCAGCCACTTGTGCCCATCATATGCCGCCACTTCCCCTACAAATGCAGCCACTGAGCCCATCAAATGCAGCCACTTGTACCCATCAAATGCAGCCACTTGTGCCCCATCATATGCAGCCACTTGTGCCCCATCATATGCAGCCACTTCCCCTACAAATGCAGCCACTGACCCCATCAAATGCAGCCACTTGTGCCCATCAAATGCAGCCACTTGTGCCCATCAAATGCAGCCACTTGTGTACCATTATATGCAGCCACTTGTGCCCCCATTATATGCAGCCACTTGCCCATCAAATGCAGCCACTTGTGCCCATCAAATGCAGCCACTGAGCCCATCAATTGCAGCCACTTGTGCCCATCAAATGCAGCCACTGAGCCCACGACCCCCCCCCCCACACACACTCGTGGGGTTTGCAGCTCTGGCCTCTGGCTCTAATCAGGTGCTTCAAAAAATACCACCCCCTCCCACCCCCGCCATAGGAATCCATGTGTCTGGTGTCCTGAAAGGGGCCGGCTGCATGGATACTTACCTGAGCCCCATCTTCCTCCAGTGATGTGCACAAGAGCCTCGGCTGTCCCAGGACTCTCCCTCCCCATTGGCTGCCACTGCTCCCACTGCTCCCACTGCTGTCATTCACAGCCAGTGATCCAATGAGGAGAGAGGGGGGGCGGGGCAGAGCCACAGCTCTGTGTCTGAATGGACATAGCTTTCTATATAACATCACAGCACCGTGCCTCAGTACTCCTCTCAAGTCCCCTCCAGTCCTGATGAAAGCAGTGGAAGGAGTTATGCAAATATCAAAAGCCTTGATAAGCGGGGGGTCGGTCTGGAGGAGTGGGCGTTCCTAGGCAGGCTGTGATTGCGCACAAACCATCCATGTGATGCATGATTGAAAGAACTGAAATCCAATGAATAAAAGGGCTGGCCAGAGGAGGAAAGTTCTAGAATGATGCTAGACGTCCTCCAGCCAGGAAATAAGGTGGGGCTCTTTCTGACTTGCTGCAGCTTCTAATGCACGTTGTGAGAAGCTCACAGTGTGCAGTGAAATCAGAGGAAGCCGTTTCAGTCCAGCAGAGGAGGGAAAGGAAGGCCGAGGTTCAGCTTTAAATTACTGTCCTCTGAAGTGAGATGAAACAATCCTCCCGACTTCACCAGGATTACAATTAGATTTACTAATTCATGATTATTGATCCGCCCTTATTACAGAACCCGACGGGTTTGAAGACTATTGACAGCATAAAGCCACCGGCGATAAATAATGCTAAAGCGGCAATAAAGGGATTTGACATCAGAACACTTGGCGTTCTCGGGTCTCATCAGTGTCGGAATCGTATCATTTGCTATTCAGCGTCAGATCCTCGTCGAGCTTTGTTTCGAGCCCCGCTCGCTCTCCCCGAGGCGTTTGTTTAATCTCGGAGTGATGATTAATGGGCAGCGCGCTTCTCTCCCGCCACTCGGCGGAGTTTACACCAAAGCCTTCTGTTCCGGGGAGACTCGCGCCAAAGCCTTGATTCCGACCTTTGAAGTCGACAATAGGATAAGCACTTTTTTTTTTTTTTTTCAAAAACAGCGGTGAAAACATTCTTTAATCCCAAAGCGCTGCAGATATTACAAAAGCAGAAGCCATGAACCGGAGATAAATTATTTATTTTTTTATCATAAATGGAATTCCGGCTCGTACAATGTTCTCCCCGCGAAATGTCCGTACAGCCGATGTGCAATATGTCTGTTAAAGTGAAGGTTTATTCGGCTTACAATTTCATCATTACCCCCCCCCCCCCTTCAATGAGGTGGTTGTGGGGGGGGGGGGGGGTCTGCAGGCAAGGGGCTTATCAGAATCTGGAAGTCCCCTTTAATAGAGGCTCCAGATACCCCACCACAGAAAGGAGTATGGTCTCTATGCAATTTTTTCTGTATTCTTGATGCACAGAGTCCCTGGCAGAGCACCTTGTCCCCATGTTGATGAGGACAAGGGCCTCTTGCCCCTAATCCTGGTTGGTGGTTGTGGGGGTTCTGAGGGCAAGGGGCTTATCAGAATCTGGAAGTCCCCTTTAAATAGAGACTCCAGATACCCCACCGCGAAAAGGAGTATGGATCTCTGCAACAAGAATACAGAAAAAATTGCAGAGTCCCCCCTGGCAGAGCACATTGTCCCCATGTTGATGAGGACAAGGGCCTCTTGCCCAAAACCCTGGCTGGTGATTGTGGGGGGGGGGGTCTGAGGGCAAGGGGCTTATCTGAATCTGGAAGTCCCCTTTAATAGAGGCCCCAGATACCCCACCATGGAAAGGAGTATGGGTCTCTGTGCAACAAGAATACAGAAAACATTGCATAGAGTCCCCCCTGGCAGAGCACATTGTCCCCATGTTGATGAAAACAAGGGCCTCTTGCCCAAAACCCTAGCTGGGGGGGGGGGGTCTGCGGGCAAGGGGCTTATCAGAATCTGTAAGTCCCCTTTAATAGAGGCCCCAGATACCCCACCAGGGGAATGAGTATGGGTCTCTGTGCAACAAGAATACCGAAAACATTGCATAGAGTCCCCCCCTGGCAGAGCACCTTGTCCCCATGTTGATGAGGACAAGGGCCTCTTGCCCAAAACCCTGGCTGGTGGTTCTGGGGTTGTGCGAAGGGGCGGAGGTCTGCAGGCAAGGGGCTTATTGGCCCTTTCATAGAGGCCCCCAGATACACCCACCACCCCACATGAATCAGTATGGTTCTCTGTGCAGCAGGAATAAGAAAAAATACATAGAGTCCCCCCAAAATGCATACCAGACCCATTCAGTCCGGTATAGATTTTAAGGGGGTACCTCACAAAAAAAAAAACAATAAAGAAACTGTGAGGTCCCCCTAAAAACCCTTACCAGGCCTGTAATCCTAACATGCAGCCTGACTGACTAGGAAAGGAGGAGGGGGCAAGCATGCGCCCCTGCCCTAAACAATACCAGGCGACATGCTGTTAACATAGGGGTTCCTTGCTAAGGGAGACTTCCAGCAAAGCATCAAATACTAGCAAAGCCCTCAGATACCAGCACCCCCACCCCCCCCCTACATAAATGTGTATGGGTCTCTGTGCAGCGAGAATGAAAATAAAATACCCCCCAAAATGCACACCAGACCCTTTCAGCCCAGTATGGATTTTAAGGAGTACCTCACACAAAAAAACAATAAAAATGTGTCAGGTTCCCCAAAGAAATCATACCAGGCCCTTGATATGAGCATGCAGCCTGGCTGGCCATGAAAGGAGGGAAGGGGTAGCAAGCGTGTACCCCCCCCCCCCCAAATCATACCAGTCCACATGCCCTTAACATGGGGAGGGTGTCTTTGCCCCTGGCAGAGCATCTTGTCCCCATGTTGATGAGGACAAGGGCCTCTTGCCCACAACCCTGGCCTGGTGGTTGTGGGGGGGCTTATCAGAATCTGAAAGCCCCCTTTAATAGAGGCCTCCAGATCCCCCCCCCCCCCCCCCCCCACATGAATGAGTATGGGTCTCTGTGCAGGAAGAATAACAAAAAAATTATATAGAGTCCCCCCAAAATGCATACCAGACCCTTTCAGTCCAATCCATATAGGCCTGTAATCCAAGTATGCATTCTGACCGGCCAGGAAAGTGTGCAAATCATAAGACCAAATGCCCTTAACATGGGGGGCTGGCAAAGCACCTTGTTCCTGTGTTGATGAGGACAAGGTCCTCTTGCCCACAACCTTGGCCTGGTGGTTGTGGGGATGGGGCTTATCAGAATCTGGAAGCCCCCTTTAATAGAGGCTCCCAAATACCACCCCTCCAAGTGAATGGGTCTCTGTGCAGCAAGAATGAAACTCTTTAAGTCTGGCATGGATTGTAAGGGGGTAATTCATACAAAAAAGTGTGAGGTCCCACTCAATCTGAGAATGCAACCTGGCCACAGCCCTAATGTTGATGAGGACAAGGGTCTCTTTTCCACAACCCTGTCCTGGTGGTTGGTGGGGGATCTGCAGGCAAGGGGCTTGTCAGAATCTGGAAACCCCCTTTAATAGAGGCCCCCACATATCCCCCCCCCCCCATGAATGAGTATGGGTCTCTGCTCATCCCTACTGGTGTTCCTTAAAACTGAAAAAAAGAGGACCTGCTAAAAGAAAAAGAAAATGAGGTAGCTAAGTTGCAGTGAGAGAAAACCTGCATCCTTCAGGAACAGCCAGCTTTATCGACATAGGAGAGGTATAGGCGAGAAACGGGTAAATGTAATGTAGGCAGCGCCTTTAAGAATTTAGTCCACCCAAAGCTTATATTTCAGTTTCTTATAGCTCGGGGACCCCTGAAGGGGAGTTCCCAGGCCGTGGTAATCCAAAAAAGGTTAATTATGAAATATGCAGCAGAAGGAGTGAGACTATCTCAGGGTCCAACCCAAAAACTCAGGGAGGTGCAGAGGGGTTTTCATTCCTGGAGTCCCAAGAGACAAAAGAAGCCATCAGGTACATCTACTCATCAAATTCCACTTATAACTGAACCATTAGATGGGCCGATCCTTTAAGGAATACATCTTACTATACACATCACTGATACACTTTGTGTATCAAATTACAACATCGCTCATGTTGGGGGTATACAGCAGTATTCAGATGACATCAGGAGGTCCCTCACCTGTATACGCATAGTGTACGAGGGCTTTAAGAGCATCCGGGTCCACGCCTTCCATTTTGATCTCCTCCTCTTTAGCTTCACGAACGTCGTTTGTAAACATTGCGGCAAAGTAGTCGGAGACGGCGCTCAGAACCAGCCTAGAGAGAAAAGTGTTCTGGTGATTGGGAGACATTAATGCATTAATCTTTGCCTAACTGACTGCATTCTATGATAGATTTAGTTGTCATAACCCCCAACCGTCTCTAATTCCGTGGGACTGTTCTGGGATTTGTCACCAATCCTGGGGTACATCGGACCCACCCTATGTCCCAATTCCCGGTGCTGGGGTTCTTGTTCAAGCACCCAAAGCCAATATCTGACTGACATCTGCACAGGAGAGTTAGGAACACCTATCCCGACCGTTTCTAGTCATATGATGAAAATGGCACCGCTAGGGAAGTCGGGGATGGGCTCCCTCAATGTGCTGTGAGGTGTTATACTGGTCCGAGGTCTGGAGAAAGAGAAAGGAGGGTGCTGATCTAAGGTGGGGCTGATTGGGGGCTAATCTGAGGTCTGAAGAGGGGCTGATTGGGGGCTAATCTGAGGTCTGAAGAGGGGCTGATTGGAGGCTGATTTGAGGCCTGAAGAGGGGCTGATTGGAAGCTGATCTGAGGCTTGAAGAGGGGCAGATTGGGGGCTAATCTGAGGCCTGAAGAGGGGCTGATCTGAGATCTGATGAGGGGCTGATTAGAGGCTGATCTGAGGCCTGAAGAGGGGCTGATTAGAGGCTGATCTGAGGCCTGAAGAGGGGATGATTGGAGGCTGATCTGACGCCTGAAGAGGGGCTAATTGGAGGCTGATCTGAGGCCTGAAGAGGGGCTGATTGGAGGCTGATCTGAGGCCTGAAGAGGGGCTAATTGGAGGCTGATCTGAGGCCTGAAGAGGGGCTGATTGGGGGCTAATCTAAGGTCTGAAGAGGGGCTGATTGGGGGCTGATATGATGTCTGAAGAGGGGCTGATCTGAGATCTGAAGAGGGGCTGATCTGAGATCTGAAGAAGGGCTGATCTGAGATCTAAAGAGGGGCTGATCCGAGGTCTGAAGAGGGGACGATCTGAGGTCTGAAGTGGGGCTGATCTGAGGTCTGAAGAGGGGCTGATCTGAGGTCTGAAGTGGGGCTGATCTGAGATCTGAAGAGGGGCTGATCTGAGGTCTGAAGAGGGGACGATCTGAGGTCTGAAGTGGGGCTGATCTGAGGTCTGAAGAGGGGCTGATCTGAGGTCTGAAGAGGGGCTGATCTGAGGTCTGAAGTGGGGCTGATCTGAGATCTGAAGAGGGGCTGATCTGAGGTCTGAAGAGGGGCTGATTGGGGGCTAATCTGAGGTCTGAAGAGGGGCTGATTGGAGGCTGATTTGAGGCCTGAAGATGGGCTGATTGGAGGCTGATCTGAGGCTTGAAGAGGGGCTGATTGGGGGCTAATCTGAGGCCTGAAGAGGGGCTGATTGGAGGCTGATCTGAGGCCTGAAGAGGGGCTGATTGGAGGCTGATCTGAGGCCTGAAGAGGGGCTGATTGGAGGCTGATATGAAGTCTGAAGAGGGGCTGATCTGAGATCTGATGAGGGGCTAATCTAAAGTCTGAAGAGGGGCTGATTGGGGACTGATTGGAGGTCTGAAGAGGGGCTGATTAGGGTCTGATCAGAGGTCTGAAGAAGGGCTGACTGGGGGCTAATCTAAGGTCTGAAGAGGGGCTGATTGGGGGCTGAAGAGGGGCTGATTGGAGGCTGATCTGAGGCCTGAAGAGGGGCTAATTGGAGGCTGATCTGAGGCCTGAAGAGGGGCTGATTGGAGGCTGATCTGAGGCCTGAAGAGGGGCTGATTGGAGGCTGATCTGAGGCCTGAAGAGGGGCTGATTGGGGGCTAATCTAAGGTCTGAAGAGGGGCTGATTGGGGGCTGATATGAAGCCTGAAGAGGGGCTGATCTGAGATCTGATGAGGGGCTAATCTAAAGTCTGAAGAGGGGCTGATTGGGGACTGATTGGAGGTCTGAAGAAGGGCTGATTGGGGTCTGATCAGAGGTCTGAAGAAGGGCTGACTGGGGGCTGATCGGAGGTCTGAAGAAGGGCTGACTGGGGGCTGATCTGAGGTCTGAAGAAGTGCTGATTGGGGGCTGATCTGAGGTCTGAAGAAGGACGAATTGGGGACTGATCTGAGGTCTGAAGAGGGGCTGATCTGAGGTCTGAAGAAGGGCGGATTGGGGGCTGATCTGAGGTCTGAAGAAGGGCTGATTGGGGGCTGACCTGAGGTCTGAAGAGGGGCTAATCTGACGTCTGAAGTGGGGCTGATCTGAGATCTGAAGAGGAGCTGATCTGAGGTCTGAAGAAGGGTTGCTTGGGGGCTGATTTGAGTCTGAAGCGGGGCTGATCTGAGATCTGAAGAAGGGCTGATCTGAGATCTGAAGAGGAGCTGATCTGAGGTCTGAAGAGGGGCTGATCTGAGGTCTGAAGAGGAGCTGATCTGAGGTCTGAAGAGGGGCTGATCTGAGGTCTGAAGAGGAGCTGATCTGAGGTCTGAAGAAGGGTTGCTTGGGGGCTGATTTGAGTCTGAAGAGGGGCTGATCTGAGATCTGAAGAAGGGCTGATCTGAGATCTGAAGAGGAGCTGATCTGAGGTCTGAAGAGGGGCTGATCTGAGGTCTGAAGAGGAGCTGATCTGAGGTCTGAAGAGGGGCTGATCTGAGGTCTGAAGAGGAGCTGATCTGAGGTCTGAAGTGGGGTGGATCTGAGGTCTGAAGAGGGGCTGATCTGGGGCCTGAAGAAGGGCGGATTGGGGGCTAATCTGAGGTCTGAAGAGGGGCTGAATGGGGGCTAATCTGAGATCTGAATTTGGGGGGGGGGGGAGTAATATGAAGTCTGAGGGAGGAATAGTGCCCCATCATTGGTGTAGTGCCCCATCATTGGTGTCCTTTGGAGGAATAGAACTCCATCGTTGGTGTCAGAGGACATATTAGTGCCCCATCATTGGTGTCAGTGGGAGGAATAGTGCCCCATGATTGGTGTCCTTGGGAGGAATAGAACTCCATCGTTGGTGTCAGCGGACATATTAGTGCCCCATCATTGATGTCAGTGGGAGGAATAATGCCCCATTATTGGTATCAGTGGGAGGAATAGTACCCCAAGGGCCAGGAAAAAGGACAGCAAAGGACCTCTTCTATCGATCATATAGAATCTTCTAAAGGGGATTTACCTGTGTGCTGGTATTTTATAATTTCCGGCGATCAGCAGGACATCGCACAGCTGCTTCTGCTGCAGATAATTCTCCATCTTTCGGAAGGTTTGCTCGGCATGGTTTAAGCTCTGGAAATACTCGTCCGAAGTACCGTTGGTCATTCTACTGGGGGAGGGGTTGGAGTCCGGGAGCCTGGCAGGAGAAGAAGAGTATGATGAGCAATCAACCACTATTCAATCCACAGAAACATTGACATTTTGAAAATACTACAACTTCTGTGTGTCCTCCATCCTAAGGACATTTTTGTAATATTTGGCATCGGTGAATGATGCATTTTTAAAGGGGACCTGTGATAAGAACTCAGACTTCACATAAATCAATATGGAGGGCATTACTAAATCACATGACCAAGCAAAGAAAAACTTCCTTACACTTGCCATGAATGTGAAACTGGTCTGAGCTTCCTCAAGTGACCCAAGGCCTAGGCAGAGGTCACGGGTCTCTGTGTAGAGTATTGTGAGAGCCTAAATCTGGACTCTGACACTCTTGCATTGCTCCCCTGCCCTGGAAGGGTTAAATGCATGTTAAGTCTAGGGGTAGAGGTATACGTTGTAATACATGTTCCAGCAGTCTCTGGTGCTCCAGCTTGAGGGTGGGCCTTCACCATCCTCACATGAAGGACTATTAGTCCTGTATGGTACATGATGACGAGGAATGAGCTCAGGTGTGGTTTGGATCCTTGTCCGAACACACCTGAGCTATCTCACCAAGAAGGTGTCACAGCTCCCTGCCAATCATAAGTGGTCCTGCGAGACACACATAGACATGCCCCCGAGGAGCGCCTCAGCCACTTATGATTTGCAGGGCACAGTAACAGCTTCCTGACGGGTTGAGACTAGGATCCCTACATGCCTGAGCTCATTCCTATTGATGGCATCAGCCCTCAACCGCTGGCCCAGAGTACCCTAAGAGGCTTTAGGAGACCATACACACAGCTGGGAGGAAGCCTGCTGGAGAAATTAATCCTTAAATTGGGGGAAAGGGCCTGCAGAGGGTACATTTATTTCTTCCTGCCTGGAGAGAGACGTTATCCTCATGCCACCCATGTAATGCATATGTGTGGCCAGTGCTGGGACAAGGTCATCTAGTGCCCAGGGCAAAGATGCCAAACGGCGCCCCCCTCAAAATGTATGAGCAATATGTGTCAGCAAACATCCCGTCCCCTCCAAAAAAATGTGAGCACTAAATCTTCACACGTACCCGCTAAGCAGAAATTCCCTTTGTAAGCCAAATCTCTCCCCAGAAAAAAATTCCCCCTCTTCCAGTAATAATCCCCCTCCTAGCACAAATTTTCTACCCCTCAAATTTTCCCTCTGAACAACCATCCTCTCCACGCCTCCAAATCCCCCCTCCTAGCTCAAATCCTCTCCCTCCCCAAACCCCCCCCCCCCCCCCAGCATAAATCTTCTACCCCTCAAATTTTTCCTCTGAACGTAAATCTTCTCCATGCCTCCAAATCCCCTCTCCCAGCTCAAAACCTCTCCCTCCCCAAATCCCCCCCCCCCAGCATAAATCCTCTACCCCTCAAATTTTTCCTCTGAACGTAAATCTTCTCCATGCCTCCAAATCCCCCCTCCCAGCTCAAAACCTCTCCCTCCCCAAATCCCCCCCCCCCCCAGCATAAATCCTCTACCCCTCAAATTTTCCCTCTGAACATAAATTCCTCCCGCCCCCCTCAAAAGTTGCCCTCCTAACACAAATCTTCCCCAAATTTCTCCTCCCAGCACAAATCTTCTACCCCTCAAATTTTCCCTCTGAACAAAAATCCTCCCTCCTAATTGCCTTCTCCCAGCACAACCCCCCAAATTTCCCCTCCCAGCACAAATCCCCCAATCATCCCTACTAGCACAACCCCCCCCCCCCCAATCCCTCTTCCTAACACAAATCCCCCCCCACTCCAATTACCACTTCTAGCAAAATACCCCAAATCCCCACTGCACCCTGCAAGGGTGGATTCTATTGCATCAATGGTCAACCACGGTGTTTCTGAAAGCATGCGCTCAGAAATGATGATCAGGAGCCAGGGGGGGGGGACAACTCCTGATCATGCGACCACTAGGACAGCCAATGGTCATGTGATCAGAGAGACCTTCCCTCCGCGCCCCCCCTCCCCCTCCCCCGGTGTAATAGCCTAGTTAAAGTGATGCCGAGGTTGGGCAGGAAGGGGGTGAGCATACAACAAAGGAGAAAGTCTGTTTTCACTCAAACCAATCCTGTCTGATAGAATTCCAGTTAGATTAAAACACACAACAAAGCACATCCATTGTGCAGCACTTTGGAGGAAGCAGAGTATAAAATGAGCAGCTATACATAGAAACTATGTTTTTAAAACATTACAATAGGCTGCACATGGGCGATCGCCCGCGCTTAATTGGCAGTGATTGCTACATATAGTGCTTAATGTAGTACATTTTGTGACTGCAGTGGCTATTGATTAGACCCTACTGTTCCCTTTGCACAGCAATCAATAAACTGGTTATGAGTGAATAATCTCAGGTTATATTGGTAGCATAATTGCAGAAATATATATAATAATAAAAATAAATATATATATATATATATATATATACCGGTATATAAAATTTTTCGTAATTATTATATATATAAATATTTTCTTCCATCTTTTCAGGTGACAACACTGAAGAAATGACACTTTGCTACAATGTAAAGTAGTGAGTGTACAGCTTGTATAACAGTGTAAATTTTCTGTCCCCTCAAAATAACTCGACACACAGCCATTAATGTCTAAACCGCTGGCAACAAAAGTGAGTACACCCCTAAGTGAAAATGTCCAAATTGGGCCGAAAGTGTCAATATTTTGTGTGGCCACCATTATTTTCCAGCACTGCCTTAACCCTCTTGGGCATGGAGTTCACCAGAGCTTCACAGGTTGTCACTGGAGTCCTCTTCCCCTCCTCCATGATGACATCACGGAGCTGGTGGATGTTAGAGACCTTGCGCTCCTCCACCTTCCGTTTGAGGATGCCCCACAGATGCTCAATAGGGTTTAGGTCTGGAGACATGCTTGGCCAGTCCATCACCTTTACCCTCAGCTTCTTTAGCAAGGCAGTGGTCATCTTGGAGGTGTGTTTGGAGTCGTTATCATGCTGGAATACTGCCCTGCGGTCCAGTCTCTGAAGGGAGGGGATCATTCTCTGCTTCAGTATGTCACAGTACATGTTGGCATTCATGGTTACCTCAATAAACTGTAGCTCCCCAGTCTTGGCAAAACTCATGCAGCCCCAGACCATGACACTCCCACCACCATGCTTGACTGTAGACAAGACACACTTGTCTTTGTACTCCTCACCTGGTTGCCGCCACACACGCTTGTCACCATCTGAACCAAATAAGGTTATCTTGGTCTCATCAGACCATAGGACATGGTTCCAGTAATCCATGTCCTTAGTCTGCTTGTCTTCAGCAAACTGTTTGCGGGCTTTCTTGTGCATCATTTTTAGGAGAGGCTTCCTTCTGGGATGACAGCCATGCAGACCCATTTGATGCAGTGTGTGGCGTATGGTCTGAGCACTGACAGGCTGACCCCCCCACCCCTTCAACCTCTGCAGCAATGCTGGCAGCACTCATACGTCTATTTCCCAAAGACAACCTCTGGATATGACGCTGAGCACGTGACCTCAACTTCTTTGGTTGACCATGGCGAGGCCTGTTCTGAGTGGAACCTGTCCTGTTAAACCCGCTGTACGGTCTTGGCCACTGTGCTGCAGCTCAGTTTCAGGGTCTTGGCAATCTTCTTATATCCTAGGCCATCTTTATGTAGAGCAACAATTCTTTTTTTTCAGATCCTCAGAGAGTTCTTTGCCATGAGGTGCCATGTTGAACTTCCAGTGACCAGTATGAGAGAGTGAGAGCGATAACACCAAATTTAACACACCTGCTCCCCATTCACACCTGAGACCTTGTAACACTAACGAGTCGCATGACACCGTGGAGGGAAAATGGCTAATTGGGCCCAATTTGGACATTTTTACTTAGGGGTGTACTCACTTTTGCTGCCAGTGGTTTAGACATTAATGGCTGTGTGTTGAGTTATTTTGAGAGGACAGCAAATTTACACTGTTATACAAGCTGTACACTCACTACTTTACATTGTAGCAAAGTGTCATTTCTTCAGTGTTGTCACATGAAAAGATAGAAGAAAATATTTACAAAAATGTGAGGGGTGTACTCACCCCTATATATAGATATATATATCTATATATAGATATATATATCTATATATATATATATCTATATATAGATATATATATATATATATATATATATATATATATATATATATATATATATATATATATATATATATAGATATATATAGATATATATAGATATATCTATATATATAATTTTTATTAATTTTTATTATATTTTTTTATTACTAATAATAATTACAAAAATACCTATTTGAGAGAGCCGGTCGCACTCACATGTCATGCGAATTGGATTTGGTGCAAATTGCATCCAATTCACACATATGTGAACCCGGCCTTACAAAAAAAAAATGTGAGATTTTAGACACCTTAAGGTGCATTACCAGGCCATTCATTTAGATTAGGCTCATTCAACGCAAAGCACATTCAGTCACAACCTAAACATTTCCGCTGCATGCATTGTTAAATGCGTTAACATGTTGCGGCGGCATTCATTTTGTCTCCCAACCCACTAAGGCATGGTAGTTCCGACGCGCGTGTTTTGCAGTGCACCATAACGCACAGTAACCAATGGAGAATGAACGGCACCACAGCGCACCTGCTGGATCATAGCGAGTTTTTTTTAAGCACTGCGGGATATGCGCACCGTTTAGCCCGAAATGCCGCATGGCATGAGTGTGAATGGGCCTTACTGGCAGATGTTCCACACATTTGTAGGTGTTGAACGGTTGCGATCTGGTGAAATGTGTCATCTGGAGGTAATGATAATAAGGTATCCTGCGGATTGTCGGCGAGCGCCGTGTTCCTGATAATCTAACGCATCGCAGCGCGGAAGCAGGATTTTATTTCATTAAGCTCCCTGAATAAAATAAATATTTGCCGCCTCGTTCATCACATGGGGTTGTTTATTCTTCTGAATGTTTTTTCTCCCTGATTGTTCGGATACACCGAGTTCTCTGTTCGGTTTTCAAGGCCGTTCTACAAATAAACCAAACACTTTCCATTTATAGAGGGAAATCTGCTTATAGTTTACCTTCCCTGACCCCCCATCTCCCCCCCCCCCCATCTAAATGATAAAGACATTTTTCAAATGAAACCTTTCCATTTTCATTACAAAGCTTATTTTAGACCCAGTGATGTCATCACTGATGCCAGCACCCGGCCTCAGTACCATGCTTGCCAACAGTCCCGATTTTCCCGGGGCAATACCGATTTTTGGACCCGATTTAAGCTTGTCCCGATTATTTTCCCGGGATTTTGCTTTTGTCCCGGGAAAATCGAGAAGGTTTATGGCTAAAAACGGCAGCGGGCTACACAAAGATGGCCGCCGCTGTTGCCATGAATATTGTTTCCCCTTGTGTTCAGTGGAGAGGAGAGGGCAGCCAATCTGCTTCTCTCTTCAGTGGCTGCAGGGATTGGAGACCCCTCCCCTCTCCACTGAACACAACCGGAAGAGATCAGCCGCCGCCAACCCTCCGCCCCCGTGGAGCAACATGTGACACAAATGTATATGAGTGAAACATATTGTGTTAGAAATGAATTCAGTTTTAGTATATGTGATATAGAAGTGACTTCAAGCAACTAAGTATATTTAAAGCCGGTTTTGGATAAAGAATTGTTTTTTTTTGTTGCTGTTTATGTCCCATAATTAGATTTTCTTTCACTTCCTGACCTGGTGACATGAGAAAGTGAGAGGAAATGTGTCTATAGTGAAGGGAACACATGTCCCCTATGTGAAGATTACCCATTGATTCCTGTCCTGGTGACAACTAGATGTAACACTTTCCATTGTGTGCTGACTCAGGGACAGACCATGAGGGGGAATCTGCATAGCGACAATAAAACCTGAGAGTGGGTTCAGCCTCTCCGCCGCCAACCTTCTGACCCATGTGTCCGACGAGCGGGGACAATGATGGAAGGACCAGGGCTCTGCTGGCTGGGGAGCCCTGGTCCTTCCATCACTGATGGTCTTGGCTCTCCCCGGCCTTTCCGTAGACAAGGCTCCCCAGCTTGGCCTAGGTCGGCCCCACATCCTCCAGCACCGCAGGTGCTACAACCGGCATGATCTTCTGGACACGGTTGCTACACGTGACCTCCAGACTGGGTTTCCATCCTCCCCAGCATGTTGCTGGTGCCCTTCCATGCTCCCACCAGGCAGTGGTTAGTGTAGTAATTAGTGTAGTAATTAGTGTAGTAATCAGTGCCATGTAGTGGGTGTTGTTGTAAACAGTGTAGTGCAGTGGGTGTTGTAGTAATTAGCGTAGTGTAGTGGGTGTTCATGTTGTAGTGTAGTGGGTGTTGTAGTAATCAGTGTAGTGTAGTGGGTGTTGTAGTAATCAGCGTAGTGTAGTGGGTGTTGTAGTAATCAGTGTAGTGTAGTGGGTGTTGTAGTGTAGTGGGTGTTGTAGTAATCAGCGTAGTGTAGTTGGTGTTCATGTTGTAGTGTAGTGGGTGTTGTAGTAATCAGTGTAGTGTAGTGGGTGTTGTAGTAATCAGCGTAGTGTAGTGGGTGTTGTAGTAATCAGCATAGTGTAGTGGATGTTCGTAGTGTAGTGGGTGTTGCAGTATTCAGTGTAGTGTAAGGGGTGTTGTAGTAATCAGGGTAGTGTAGTGGGTGTTGTAGTAATCAGTGTAGTTTAGTGGGTGTTGTAGTGTAGTGGGTGTTGTAGTAATCAGTGTAGTGTAGTGGGTGTTGTAGTAATCAGCAAAGTGTAGTGGGTGTTGTAGTGTAGTGGGTGTTGTAGTAATCAGAGTAGAATTGTGGGTGTTGTAGTGTAGTGGGTGTTGTAGTAATCAGGGTAGTGTAGTGAGTGTTCATGTTGTAGTGTAGTGGGTGTTGTAGTAATCAGTGTAGTGTAGTGGGTGTTGTAGTAATCAGCGTAGTGTAGTGGGTGTTCATGTTGTAGTGTAGTGGGTGTTGTAGTGTAGTGGGTGTTGTAGTAATCAGTGTAGTTTAGTGGGTGTTGTAGTGTAGTGGGTGTTGTAGTAATCAGTGTAGTGTAGTGGGTGTTGTAGTAATCAGCGAAGTGTAGTGGGTGTTGTAGTGTAGTGGGTGTTGTAGTAATCAGTGTAGTGTAGTGGTTGTTGTAGTATAGTGGGCGTTGTAGTAATCAGCATAGTGTATTGGGTGTTCATAGTGTAGTGGGTGTTGTAGTAGTCAGTGTAGTGTAGTGGGTGTTGTAGTAATCGGTGTAGTGTAGTGGATGTTGTAGTAATCAGTGTAGTGTAGTGGTTGTTGTAGTAATCAGCGTAGTGTAGTGGGTGTTCATAGTGTAGTGGGTGTTGTAGTAGTCAGTGTAGTGTAGTGGGTGTTGTAGTGTAGTGGGAGTTGTAGTAATCAGTGTAGTGTAGTGGGTGTTATAGTAATCAGCGTAGTGTAGTGGGTGTTGTAGTGTAGTGGGTGTTGTAGCAATCAGTGTAGTGTAGTGGGTGTTGTAGTAATCAGTGTAGTGTAGTGGGTGGCGTAGTGGTAATCAGTGTAGTGTAGTGGATGGTGTAGAGGTAATCAGCATAGTGAAGTGGGTGTTGTAGTAGTCAGTGTAGTGTAGTGGGTGTTGTAGTGTAGTGGGAGTTGTAGTATTCAGTGTAGTGTAGTGGGTGTTGTAGTAATCAGCATAGTGTAGTGGGTGTTGTAGTAATCAGTGTAGTGTAGTGGGTGGTGTAGTGGTAATCAGTGTAGTGTAGTGGGTGGTGTAGTGGTAATCAGTGTAGTGTAGTGGATGGTGTAGTGGTAATCAGTGTAGTGTAGTGGACAGGTAGTTCAATATACTGGTCAGTATAGGAATCAGGTAGGTCAGTGTAGTGGACAGGTAGGTAAGTGTAATAGTCAGTCTAGGAATCATGTAGGTCAGTGCAGAGGTCAGTATAGGAATCAGGTAGGTCAGTGTAGGAATCAGGCTGGTAAGTACTATTGTTGGAGGGGAAGGGAGTGCTAAAAGTCTGTAGGTTAGGGGGCGCAAATTTCTTACCTTGCAGCGGGTGCTGACAACCCACGCTACGCCACTGCTGCTGGGGGCACCTGATGTAAGGCCGGACTCTGCTGGGGGCACCTGATGTAAGGATGGACTCTGCTGGGGGCACCTGATGCAAGGAGGGACTCTGCTGGGGGTGCCTGATGCAAGGAGTGACTCTGCTGGGGGTGTCTGATGCAAGGGGGGACTCTGCTGGGGGAACCTGATGCAAGGAGGGACTCTGCTGGGGGCACCTGATGCAAGGATGGACTCTGCTGGGGGCACCTGATGCAAGGGCGGACTCTGCTGGGGACACCTGATGCAAGGACGGACTCTGCTGGTGGCAGGTGACGTGGCAGGTGACACGCTCAGGGGTCACACTGATTCTGCATTATGGTGAGTTGAATGATTTAATTTTATATTACAATGTAATAATAGAAACAATGCGCTTCAATCATCCTGACACCATAACAACCATGGTGCCGGGATGATTGAAGCGCTAACACCAGGTGTTTGGAGTATCTTTATCTGCTGATTGTTAAACTCTGGAAAACACATATTTCTATTGTGGTGTAGGATCTGGGGCTGTTGTCCCTCCATCCCTTCCCCTCTCCTCCCTTTCCCTCTCCATCCCTCATTCATCTCAGACTCTAACCACACACCCTTTGAGACACGCCCATTTAAGCCACGCCCACTGTTTAGCATAAACCACACCCATTTTTAGGTGCAACACATTTTTATTGTTTCTATGCCACGCCTACAAACGCATGCCCCACCCCTAATTATAATGTGACTCTGCCTACAGCCAAAAAAGTGTTCCTAAGCCCTGATGCAAGCAGTGGGCTGGCTCATGGGAGGAGTTATGCAAATATCAAAATGCCTTGATGGGTGGGTGTCAGTCTGGAGGAGGGGGAGCCTTTCAAGGCAGGATTCATTTGCATGCAGACTTCTCTAAGTTATGCTCACATGTGACGCTGAGCCTCCATAAATGAAAACTAAAATCCAATAAATGAAAGGGGCAGGCCAATGGGAGGAGTTATGTAAATATCATCACTGGATCTCTGTGCATCTCTATGCTATACAGGCAGATCATGGCTGGTGGTAGGGGCCAGCAGGGGGCTGTACATAGCTTCCTGAAAACATCCCAGCACCCTGCCTAAGTACTCCTCCCAAGAGCCCTCCGTCCTGATGCAAGCAGTGGGCTGGCCCTTGGGAGGAGTTATGCAAATATCAAAACACCTTGATGGGTGACTGTCAGTCTGGAGGAGGGGGAGCATTTCCAGGCAGGATTCATTTGCATGCAGACTTCTTTAAGTTACGCTCATATGCGATGCTGAGCCTCCATAAATGAAAACTGAAATTCAATAAATAAAAAGAGGGGTGGGCCAATGGGCGGAGTTAAGCAAATCTTAAACTGCCATGATGGAGAACGCCCGGGGCACGCCTGGACAGGAAGCATTTGCATGAAGAGCGATTTGCTTAACAGTGACGTGGTGCTGAGCCTCCATGACCTTCTAATTAATGAAAGGGGCGGGGCCAGGGACAGTCAGACTGGGGAGGAAAAGACTAGATGATGCTGGACATCCTCCAGCCAGGAAATGAGGCGGCGCTCTATCTGACTTGCTGCAGCTTCCAATGCAGATTGTGAGAAGCTCACAGTGTGCAGTAAAATCCTTAGGGAACTCAGTCAAGTGATTGCCAGACCGTTGTTCCTAATTTTTACAGACAGTCTACTGACTGGAATGGTACCAGCTGATTGGAGAAAAGCCAATGTAGCACCAATATTTAAAAAGGGCCCAAAATACATCCCTGGGATTTACAGACCAGTTAGCCTAACATCAATAGTATGTAAACTCTTGGAGGGGATGATAAGGGACTATATATAAGATTTTAGTAATAAGAATGATATCATTAGCAGTAATCAGCATGGATTCATGAAGAATCGTTCTTGCCAAACCAATCTATTAACCTTCTATGAGGAGGTGAGTTGCCATCTAGATAAAGGAAGGCCCGTAGACGTGGTGTATCTGGATTTTGCAAAAGCATTTGACACAGTTCCCCATAAACGTTTACTGTACAAAATAAGGTCCGTTGGCATAGGGTGAGTACATGGATTGAAAACTGGCTACAAGGGCGAGTTCAGAGGGTGGTGATAAATGGGGAGTACTCTGAATGGTCAGGGGTGGGTAGTGGGGTTCCCCAGGGTTCTGTGCTGGGACCAATCCTATTTAATTTGTTCATAAACGATCTGGAGGATGGGATAAACAGTTCAATCTCTGTATTTGCAGACGATACTAAGCTAAGCTGGGCAATAACTTCTCCGCAGGATGTGGAAATCTTGCAAGAAGATCTGAACAAATTAATGGGGTGGGCGACTACATGGCAAATGAGGTTCAATGTAGAAAAATGTAAAATAATGCATTTGGGTGGCAAAAATCTGAATGCAATCTATACACTGGGGGGAGAACCTCTGGGGAATCTAGGATGGAAAAGGACCTGGGGGTCCTAGTAGATGATAGGCTCAGCAATGGCATGCAATGCCAAGCTGCTGCTAACAAAGCAAACAGAATATTGGCATTAAAAAGGGGATCAACTCCAGAGATAAAACGATAATTCTCCCGCTCTACAAGACTCTGGTCCGGCCGCACCTGGAGTATGCTGTCCAGTTCTGGGCACCAGTCCTCAGGAAGGTTGTACTGGAAATGGAGCGAGTACAAAGAAGGGCAACAAAGCTAATAAAGGGTCTGGAGGATATTAGTTATGAGGAAAGGTTGCGAGCACTGAACTTATTCTCTCTGGAGAAGAGACGCTTGAGAGGGGATATGATTTCAATATACAAATACCGTACTGGTGACCCCACAATAGGGATAAAGTGTTTCCGCTAAAGAATATTTAAAAAGAAATGCGGCCATTCACTTAAATTAGAAGAGGTTTAACCTTAAACTACGAAGAGGGTTCTTTACTGTAAAAGCGGCAAGGATGTGGAATTCCCTTCCACAGGAGGTGGTGTCAGCGGGGGGTATCGATAGTTTCAAGAAACTATTAGATAAGCACCTGAATGACCGCAACATACAGGGATATACAATGTAATACTGACATATAGTCACACACATAGGTTGGACTTGATGAACTTGTGTCTTTTTTGGACCTCACCTACTATGTAACTATGAAATGAGAGTCGATATTAAAGCCAGGATCCTGGCACTGCAAGGGACGTGAGCCGCTCACTTCTCCTCCAAGCTGTTTCTCACTGGTTTCCTGTTTTCCCCGCCAGCCCGGCGTGAAGCTGAACCGACTTTGTTTAGCAAAGTGATAATAATTCACCTGAACGGCCGCCTCCCTCTTTGTTCTCTCCTGGCAGAGCGGAGGAGTTATTATTGGCTGCAGGCGAGAAGATAATTATATTTCAAATTAAAGTTTCGAGCTTTTTTTAAAATTGCAATTCTGAAATCAATGGTCCCGATCAATCAATTATTCAGCTGGCTCTGCGCGGCGGGCCGGAGGGGAGAGGCGGGGTGGGATTCTTGGCTTCAGCCTCGGCGCTGCAGGTCCCGCGTTTTCCCCCAGGTTATTGGATGATACGCCGACTCCCTAATAATCCCTACTGAAGAAGAGGAGACATTAGAGAGGTTATTGAAGCGTCCGCTCTCCCGGCTCATAATGGTTTTCCTGACGGCGATCTCATTTTAAATAAGAGGCAATGAGTATATCGCGCTGTGCGCTAATTGTTTCCCACGGCGGCGGGGAGCGCGCTTTGGTCTTTTTCAGCTTCTTTCTTATTTCTCCTTATTTTTTTTTAATTTAATCTAAAGTTATCACTTTAAAGCAATGTTAAAGTCTTGTTCTTTTTTTTTTTTATTATTTAAAAAGCAGCCTGCATAGGTGTGCGCACAGGGTGTGCCAGTTGTGCCTAGGCACACCCTAATCACTCTGTGCAGCACAGATTTCCCCTGTTGCCGTGCCCACCCCCCCCCCCCCCCCATTTCCCCTGCAGTGCTGCCAACAAATCCAGATCTCAAATTTTGTTTGTTGGAAATTCCGATGGAAAATGTCCGGTGGAGCCCACACACACGGTCGGAATTTCCAACAAGGAGCTCCCATCCAACATTTTCCGTCGGAAAATCCGACCGTGCGTACAGGGCATTAATTCTGTATTCAGCTCAGATAACATAAAACAATCGTTGTCTTGGTCGGTCGCGGGGTTGCGTTCCTGAACTTTCTGGGGGGGGGGGTTCTCGTAAAATCCTTCAGCCCGTCGCCAGTTCTGAGGACAATAGGCCTGAGGATTATATCAGGCAATGGAGTCGTCTTCTGTGAAGGGATAAAACTCATCGTTGGTCCGTATGGCCTAAACCTTTGGCGGTGAACACACGCAGCGTCAGCGAGGATTCGTCCTGCGGGCCGCCAAAAAAACGAGCGGGAGCGCCGGGAGCAGCAACGATAATCCCGCTGTATTGTCTAATGACGTCTGCGCGCAGCGAGGATTGTGTCTGTGCTGTACGCCGGTGACAGATAAGATGTCACAATGGAACATGTAAGGACTCATGTGGAGCGAAAACCCAGAATAGAAACTTGTCACACTATGAAAGGGAACCGTAAACAACATCGAACGAATCCGGAGAGGAGCTGACGCGCTCGTTTCTCATGCGTTTGATTGCGGATCTGTCACAGCCGTGTGTTTAGGAATCAAGGAACCTGAAATCCATAATCCTCGTTCAAATATTGAGGAGCCCGCGGTGCAGCGCACAAAAAAAAAGAAAAAGCAAAACACCAAAGCGAACCAAAAACTTGGGGGCTGTCCCAAAAGAGGATGGGCCCCTCCATGGCTCTCCGGGGGGGCCCAAGACTCATAGTTACATAGTTACATAGTAGGTGAGGTTGAAAAAAGACACAAGTCCATCAAGTCCAACCTATGTGTGTGATTATATGTCAGTATTACATTACATATCCCTGTATGTTGCGGTCATTCAGGTGCTTATCTAATAGTTTCTTGAAGCTATCAATGCTCCCCGCTGAGACCACCGCCTGTGGAAGGGAATTCCACATCCTTGCCGCTCTTACAGTAAAGAACCCTCTACGTAGTTTAAGGTTAAACCTCTTTTCTTCTAATTGTAATGAGTGGCCACGAGTCTTATTAAACTCTCTTCTGCGAAAAAGTTTTCTCCCTATTGTGGGGTCACCAGTACAGTATTTGTAAATTGAAATCATATCCCCTCTCAAGCGTCTCTTCTCCAGAGAGAATAAGTTCAGCGCTCGCAACCTTTCCTCATAACTAAGATCCTCCAGACCCTTTATTAGCTTTGTTGCCCTTCTTTGTACTCGCTCCATTTCCAGTACATCCTTCCTGAGGACTGGTGCCCAGAAATGGACAGCATACTCCAGGTGCGGCCGGACCAGAGTCTTGTAGAGTGGGAGAATTATCGTTTTATCTCTGCAGTTGATCCCCCTTTTAATGCCAATATTCTGTTTGCTTTGTTAGCAGCAGCTTGGCATTGCATGTCATTGCTGAGCCTATCATCTACTAGGACCCCCAGGTCCTTTTCCATCCTAGATTCCCCCAGAGGTTCTCCCCCCAGTGTATAGATTGCATTCATATTTTTGCCACCCAAATACATTATTTTACATTTTTCTACATTGAACCTCAATTGCCATGTAGTCGCCCACCCCATTCATTTGTTCAGGTCTTCTTGGAAGGTTTCCACATCCTGCGGAGAAGTTATTGCCCTGCTTAGCTTAGTATCGTCTGCAAATACAGAGATTGAACTGTTTATCCCATCCTCCAGGTCGTTTATAAACAAATTAAATAGGATTGGTCCCAGCACAGAACCCTGGGGAACCCCACTACCCACCCTTGACAATTCTGAGTACTCCCCATTTATCACCACCCTCTGAACTCGCCCTTGTAGCCAGTTTTCAATCCATGTACTCACCCTATGGTCCATGCCAACGCACCTTATTTTGTACAGTAAATGTTTATGGGGAACTGTGTCAAATGCTTTTGCAAAATCCAGATACACCACGTCTACGGGCCTTCCTTTATCTACATGGCAACTCACCTCCTCATAGAAGGTTAATAGATTGGTTTGGCAAGAACGATTCTTCATGAATCCATGCTGATTACTGCTAATGATACCGTTCTCATTACTAAAATCTTGTATATAGTCCCTTATCATCCCCTCCAAGATTTTACATACTATTGATGTTAGGCTAACTGGTCTGTAATTCCCAGGGATGTATTTTGGGCCCTTTTTAAATATTGGTGCTACATTGGCTTTTCTCCGATCAGCTGGTACCATTCCAGTCAGTAGACTGTCTGTAAAAATTAGGAACAACGGTCTGGCAATCACTTCACTGAGTTCCCTAAGTACCCTCGGATGCAAGCCGAGTCCTGACAGAGGCAAGGCAGTCTCCAGTCTCTGTTCAACTCCTGTAGTATGTTTGCAGTCTCTGATCATCTCCTGTATCATGTCTGCAGTCTCTGATCATCTCCTGTAGTATGTTTGCAGTCTCTGATCATCTCCTGTAGAATGTTTGCAGTCTCTGATCATCTCCTGTAGAATGTCTGCAGTCTCTGACAGGTTTCTATAGTACTGAATGTCTCGCATGGTCCTCTGAAGATGTCAGGGAGAACACATGGGGCCTCCTATATCAAGGAAGCTGAACTGCTGTAGGCAGTGTAGCCTGCAGCTGATATGTTCATCTATATGGATGACCTTTCCTGTTATGTGCCCCCAATGCATATAATGAATAATATCACCGTAATGCAGAAGGATCCTTTATTTCTTGTATGGATCCCCTTTATCTTCACATAACAATAAATGAATGATTGCAGCGATCGCTCTCCATAATGGGATATTTAATCACAGTGCTCTAATTATCTCTCACGCTGACATTGTTTATGTAAAAGGAAAAACAATCGGTAATATGCTTTACTGCCATCATAAATACAAGTCATAAAAATATCATTATAATAATATGTGTTTTAGGTTTATTGTATACGGTGAGCCGCTCAGCAGGGGAGGAAACTTCAATTAATGTCGCTTTATTTTATTAATTGTACATAATTGTATTTATTTTGGAAGTCGTACGTGCGTCCATACTATTTAATAGGGATGAAGGAAATTAAGAGCTTTTATTTGAATAGCAAAAAATCAGGAGAATTTGCCAGGATTTCCCCATTTTGGTAGGAATGCTTTGGAATCAAATCAATGAATCAATTTTAAAAAAATCATTACAAAACACAAATAGTTACCCCAATTTTTGTTTGTTTAACCCTTTCATGCCTAAGCCTATTTCTGACATTTGTTGCTTACAAGTTAAAATCCATATATTCATCGCCCGTCAGTGAAGTAAAAATGTGTAGAAAATGCAGTTAAAAAAAATGCGTTTTCATTTTCTTTCCACATTTTCCAAAGACTTGTGGAAAAAAATGACATGTTCAAAAGACTCATCATGCCTCATAGATTATACGTTGTGTTGTTTCCTTTCCAAAATGGGGTGATTTTTTGGTTTCTATTGTCCTGGTGCTCCAGGGCCTTCAAAAGTGTGATAGGTAGTCAGCAAATTAGATGTGTAATTTATGCTCCTAGAACACCTGATGGTGCTTCCTGAATGTTGGGCCTCAGTATGTGGCCCAGCTGTGTAAAAGTCTCACACATGAGATATCTCCATACTCAGGAGGAGTAGCAGAATGTATTTTGGGGCGTCATTTTTGCTATGTACGTGCTATGTATTAGAATCTTATAAACGGAGAACGTTGCATAAAGAAAAATGTGTTTTTATTTTCTTTCCACATTTTCCAAAAACTTGTGAAAAAAAATGACATGTTCAAAACACTCATTATGCTTCATAGACTATACGTTGGGGTGTTTGCTTACCAAAATGGGGTAATTTTGTAGGCATTTCTATTGTCCTGGTGCTCCAGGGCCTTCAAAAGTGTAATAGGTTCTCTGACATGATCCCCTGCAGTGTTGCCCGGGTCACCCCACCTACTCCTTAAATAAACTAAACCCCACCTCTTCCCATTTCTCCTCCAATCATTAATCCCCCACCTTTGCTCTATTTTGTTAACCCCTTGCTGTTCCCTTATCACCTCATCATGCCAGCCCTAGAACACCTGAGGGTGCTCCTTGCATGTTGGGCCTCTCTACGTGGCCAGGCTGTGTAAAAGTCTCACATATGAGGTGTCGCCATATGAGGTATCGCCATACTCAGGAGGAGCAGCAGAATGTATTTTGGGGGGTAATTTTTGCTATGTACATGCTATGTGTTAGAAATATTTTTCATTTTCTTTCCACATTTTCCAAAAACTTGTGGAAAAAAATTACATGTTCAAAAGACTCATTATGCCTCATAGAATATACAATGGGGTGTTTTCTTTCCAAAATAAGGTCGTTTTGTGGGGGCTTTCATTGTCCTAGTGCTCCAGGGCCTTCAAAAGTGTAATAGGTTCTCTGACATGATCCCCCACCTTTCCAAAATAAGGTCGTTTTGTGGGGGTTTTCATTGTCCTAGTGCTCCAGAGCCTTCAAAAGTGTGATAGGTAGTCAGGAAATGATATGTGTAATTCACAGTATGCTTCTAGAACACCTGTAGGTGCTCCCTGCATGATTGGTCTCTGTATGTGGCTAGGTTGTGAAAAAGTCTCACACACGAGGTATCGCCATACTCAGGAGGAGCAGCAGAATGTATTTTGGGGGGTAATTTTTGCTGTGTACATGCTATGTGTTAGAAATATCTTATAAATGGACAACTTTGCATTAAAAAAATGCGTTTAAATTTTCTTTCCACATTTTCCAAAAACTTGCGGAAAAAAATTACATGTTCAAAAGACTCATTATGCCTCATAGAATATACAATGGGGTGTTTGCTTTCCAAAATGGGGTCATTTTGGGGGTGTTTTCATTGTCCTAGTGCTCCAGGGCCTTTAAAAGTGTGATAGGTAGTCAGGAAATTATATGTGTAATTTACAGTATGCTTCTAGAACACCTGAAGGTGCTCCCTGCATGTTGGGCCTCTGTATGTGGCTAGGTTGTGAAAAAGTCTCACACATGTGGTATCGCCATACTCAGGAGGAGTAGCAAAATGTGTTTTGGGGTATAGTTGCAAGTATGCATATGCCATGTGAGAGAAATAACCGGTTAATATGAAAATTTTGTGAAAAAATTCCCTTCACTGGAACTAAGGGGCCAAGCCCAACCCCCGAAAAAAAATCACCACACCGTAATCTCCCCTACACCAAATGATTTTAGCCAGTGCACAAAGTAAGATCCATAAAGACACGGATGAGCGAGTTTGGGGTGGAGGAACTTCACTGGCCTGCGCAGAGTCCCGACCTCAACCTGATAGAACACCTTTGGGATGAATTAGTGCGGAGACTGTGAGCCAGGCCTTCTCATCCAACATCAGTGCCTGACCTCACAAACGCACTTCTGGAAGAATGGTCAAACATTCCCATAGACACCCTCCTAAACCTTGTGGACAGCCTTCCCAGAGGAGTTGAAGCTGTTATAGCTGCAAAGGGCGAAGCCAACTCAATATTGAACCCTACGGACTAAGACTGGGGTGACACTAAAGTTTATGTGCGTGTAAAGGCAGGCGCCCCAATACTTTTGGTGATATAGTGTATATCACCCGGGGGGGGGGAATGTTTTTTTCTCAACAAAAGTGGAGTTACGCTTTAAGGGTTAATTGGTCATTAAAGTGGTTGTAAAGGTTATTTAGTGTATACGTGATACTGAGCGTCGACAATTGAAAAATAAAAAAATTCAATGAATTAAAAAGGGGCGAGGCCAGTCAGGCTTGGGGGGAGGCTAGATCAGGATAAGGTCGTCCGGTGCCCAGGGCAAAGATGCCAAACTGCACCCCCCCAGTTCATGATGTACAGGCTTAGGTGATCCTATGCCCAACAGTCACTTGATGGGTCAAAAATACTGCCGCTGTCAGCTTTGTGACAGAGGGAAGGCACCCCATCCCTACAGTAAACCATTGTGCCCAGGACAGCCACCCCCTCCTGCCCACCTCTTGTCCTGGCCCTGCTCTAGATGATGCTGGACGTCCTCCAGCCAGGAAACGAGGCGGGGCTCTATCTGCAGCTCGCTGCAGCTTCTAATGCACATTTTGAGAAGCTCACAGTGTGCGGTGAAATCAGAGGAAGCCATTTCAGTCCAGGAGAGCAGCCGGTACAAGGGAAGGCCGAAGGTCAGATTTAAATGGTTCCATCAAGTTGATTTTTAGAAGCTGACCGACTGCTTCATTCCTGTCCTCCTCCTTCATACAAAAAGAACCCGTGTCACCGGTAGAGGAGGCGGCCCTCATGAATTATAGATGGCACTCTTGCTTCCCTTGCCTACATATTTGATAAATCTTATAAAAATTTCACCAGGTTTCGGCTCTGAATTATTTACAGTGAAGCTCTTGATTCACGGCCGAAGTTCTGCCTCTCGCCATTCCATTTCCTAGTTTGTTATAGTGAATCCTATCTGCGGCCGTTCCACCGCCGGGGACAGAATTATTGCAAACGCACAATTTAGGACAGGAAGCCGGCCCGTCCGCCGTGGTATCATTATCTTTTTTAAGGGTTACAATAATCTGAGTTAATCTCGCTGTTGTTGATTTTTTTTTGCACAAATAACTTCGATGGCAAAAAAAACTTTCTCACCGCGGCGCGTTGCGGTAATGCACTTATCACCTGTTGACGCGCCATTCCGTTTAACCCCTTTCACCGCCAGAGCCACGTTTGCTTTTTTTTTTGCACACGTTTGAAAAAATAAAAAAAATTACTGTGGACCCGAAGATTATATAAACCCCCCCCCCAGAACATGTTACTGTATATTTCCTGAAAGCAGACACCCTGGAGAATAAAATAGTGGTAGTAGATATTAGGGCAACAGTTTATTAACCACTTGCCCACCGGGCACTTACACCCCCTTCCTGCCCAGGCCAATTTTCAGCTTTCAGCGCTGTCACACTTTGAATGACAATTATGCGGTCATGTAACACTGTACCTATATGATACTTTTATCATTTTTTTCACACAAATAGAACTTTCTTTTGGTGGTATTTAATCACCGCTAGGGGTTTTATTTTTTGCTAAAAAAAAAAGAAAAAAAGTCAGAACATTTTGAAAAAGATAAGTTTTTCTTAGTTTTTGTCAGTAAATTTTGTAAATAAGTATTTTTCTCCATCACTGATGAGCGCTGATAGGTGGCACTGATGAGCACTGATAGGAGGCAATATTATGCCGCACTGATGGACATTGATAAAAGACACTGACTATCATCACTAATGGGCACTGACTGGTGTCACAGATGGGCACTGATAGGAGGCACTAATGGGCACTGATAGGAGGCACTGATGGGCACTGATAGGCACTGATAGGAGGCACTGATGGGCACTGATAGGAGACACTAATGGGCACTGATAGGAGGCACTGATGGGCACTGATAGGAGGCACTGATGGGCACTGATAGAAGGCACTAATATGCCGCACTGATGGGCACTGATAGGAGGCACTGATGGACACTCATAGGTGGCACTGATGAGCACGACGGAACGTAAAACATGACTGACGAAACGTAAAACATGATGACTGACAAAAATGTAAAACATGATGACTGACGAAACGTAAAACATGATGACTGACGAAACATAAAACATGATGACTGACCAAACGTAAAACACCATAACAGATGAAAATGTAAAACATGATTGACCAAACGTAAAACATGATGACTGACGAAACGTAAAACATGATGACTGACGAAACGTAAAACATGATGACTGACGAAATGTAAAACATGATGACTGACGAAACGTAAAACACGATGATTGACCAAACGTAAAACACCATAACGGATGAAAATGTAAAACATGATTGACCAAACGTAAAACATGATGACTGACGAAACATAAAACATGATGACTGATGAAACGTAAAACATGATGACTGACGAAACGTAAAACATGATGACTGATGAAATGTAAAACATGATGACTGACTAAATGTAAAACATGATGAAATTTAAAACATGATGACTGACAAAAATGTAAAACATGATGACTGACGAAACGTAAAACATGATGACTGACGAAACATAAAACATGATGACTGACCAAACGTAAAACACCATAACAGATGAAAATGTAAAACATGATTGACCAAACGTAAAACATGATGACTGACGAAACGTAAAACATGATGACTGACGAAACGTAAAACATGATGACTGACGAAATGTAAAACATGATGACTGACGAAACGTAAAACACGATGATTGACCAAACGTAAACCACCATAACGGATGAAAATGTAAAACATGATTGACCAAACGTAAAACATGATGACTGACGAAACATAAAACATGATGACTGATGAAACGTAAAACATGATGACTGACGAAACGTAAAACATGATGACTGATGAAATGTAAAACATGATGACTGACTAAATGTAAAACATGATGAAATTTAAAACATGATGACTGACAAAATGTAAAAAATGATAACCGACGAAATGTAAAACCTGATGACTGATGAAACGTAAAACATGAGGACTGATGAAACATAAAACATGATGACTGACGAAATGTAAAACATGATGACTGATGAAACGTAAAACATGAGGACTGACGAAACATAAAACATGATGACTGACGAAATGTAAAACATGATGACTGATGAAATGTAAAACATGATGACTGATGAAACTTAAAACATGATGACTGACGAAACGTAAAACATGATGACTGACGAAACGTAAAACATGATGACTGACGAAACGTAAAACATGATGACTGGTGAAACGTAAAACACGATGACTGCTGAAACTTAAAACATGATGACTGATGAAATGTAAAGCATGATGACTGACGAAACGTAAAACATGATGACTGACGAAACGTAAAACATGATGACTGACGAAATGTAAAACATGATGACCGATAAAACATAAAACACGATGACTGACGAAACGTAAAACATGACTGATGACACGTAAAACATGATGACTGACGAAACGCAATACATGATGACTGATGAAACGTAAAAAACGATGAGCGACCAAGCGTAAAACATGATGACTGACCAAACGTAAAACCGTTACACCAAATCCAAAGACATGACATGGGTATCACTATCACGGATGTAGAAGGAGCCGCCATGGCGTTTCGTCATTTCCTCTCTGCGTCCTTCAATACCACCATTCCTCAAACAATTAATCTGGCGTTTCACCGTCATTCTCTAAACATCACAGCAGTCCAGACATTTAATATTTACAGACCAATTAGCACCTCGGCCTGATATCCTGGGTGCTGTAAATTGTCGGTGCAGCTTTGTTTCTCATTGTATGTCTGCTAATTGGCGGTGATGGGTAATTTACCGCTCGCCGCAGTTGTATGTCTTTACTACAGTGCAGCAATTTTTCCTGTCTGCATTGTCAGCCCGGGAGGCAGGGCTCCTAATGTCTCCTCTATTCCATTTATTGACTCGATATAACATTTTGATGACGCTATTTTTAAAGAGCCCTAGGCATGTGTTTAAACTTTAAAGACAGACATTCATGACGGGGCTTAGGCCGGAAAATGAAAGTTCAGTCTTCAATTTTTTGTCATTTTGAAGACTTACTTATGAAAGAGTTATATCCCCCCCCCCCCCCCCCCGGCACTTCATCATGAATCTCATGGCAGAAGTAAACCGTCAGGGCTCATTCACATTAGAGGAGCACTTTAAAGAGTGATACACACACTAAGGCCAAAGGTATCTGATGATTACCTTTCAAAATAATTGAATAAGGCCCTTTTCACACTGGGGTGCCGCTGCCATCGAAGGTAAAGCGCCGCTATTTTTAGAGGCACTTTACCGTATTTTTTGGGGGGTTTTCGGCTGCTAGCGGGGCGCTTTTAACCCCTGCTAGCAGACGAAAAAAGGGTTAAAACTACCCGCTTTGCCGGCGGTTCGGCCGAGCTGCCCATTCATTTTAACAGGCAGGAGCATTTTAGGAGCCGTGTATACACCGTTCCTTCACCGCTCCAAACATGCTGCTTGCAGGAGTTTTTTTAACGTCCTGCCAGCACATCGCCCCAGTGTGAAAACACTCGGGGCTCTCACACTGAGACTGCAGGGGAGGCATTTTTCAGGCTTTTATAAACTATGTTACCTTGTATCCTTCTATGCTTTGTCTGTTCAATGTTTATAAACAATGTTAGATTGTATCTCTCTATCTCCTGGCTGGTCAATGTTTAGAAATAATGTTACTTTGTATCTCTCTATCTCCTGTCTGATCAATATTTATAAACAATGTTACTTTGTATCTCTCTATCTCCCGTCTGATCAATGTTTATAAATAATGTTACTTTGTATCTCTATATCTCCCAGCTGATCAATGCTTAGAAATAATGTTACTTTGTATCTCTCTATCTCCCGTCTGAACAATGTTTATAAACAATGTTACTTTGTATCTCTCTATCTCCCGTCTGAACAATGTTTATAAACAATGTTACTTTGTATCTCTCTATCTCCTGTCTGAACAATGTTTATAAACAATGTTACTTTGTATCTCTCTGTCTCCCGTCTGATCAATGTTTAGAAACAATGTTACCTTGTATCGCTTTTGGATTGCTCATCAGAAAATATTTGACAGGTGGTGAGGAGGCCCCTTGATCCCTGCACTAGTGTGCCACAACCCTATTGTTGGGTGCCTGCACACCAGCCTCGATCACTTGAAAGTGACAGAGGGTTTAATACTTGCTGCAGCCTCGAAACAACGTATCACAGTCAGGGCATCTGTACACCCCAGTCTAAGCTTCTGCAACTAAAGGGGGGGGTGTTGGGGGGCAGTAAAGTGTGGCTCAGCCACAGGTTGCCCTTGACCAAGGGGCATGGATGTTCATGTCTAAACCAACAGCTATTACAGAACCTATGATCAGCCGATGACACGCACCTCCCAACTTTTTGAGATGGGAACGAGGGAAACCTATTAGCAAAAGTATATAGGCATAGGACACACCCCCCTGCCACGCCCCCTTAAAGGAAAATTATACAAAAAAAAAGTATTAGGTAATACCACAAGTCCTTTTTTACCACTATTATTCCTTTACATTGGCTTTTGAAATTTACAAATGCAGCAATTTAGAAATTGTATGAAAGATTTAGCACTGAATCAGATTCATAGCCCCTGACCCAACCATAGCCCTACTTAATTAAAAAACCTTCCGATATAACCTTTATATCTATAATCTTCAGTTCAAGTTACTCTGATGCCCTGTACACACGAGCGGAATGTCCGATAGAAAAAGTCAGACAGAAGCTTTTCATCGTCTATTTCGATCGTGTGTAGGCCTCATAAGTAAATAATAACATTAGGTGGTCCTGCGCTAATCCTGGACACACTTGCTAGAATTGCTTAAGGTGGTGTGACATACATAAAGGTGTATAATAAAACACAAAATAACAAGGGGGATATAAAAGACACGGGGAGTCCCAATAGCGTAATAACATTTTAACCAGCAACTTTATTGAGTAAAACAAGGATACTCACATAGACAGCATAAACAATGTTCCTATCTCCGACGAGCGGCGAGCTCGTATACCTCTCACAGCATGTAGAGCCTGTCCCGTCCCTACGCGTGACGTCACACCGCACGTGACTTCATCAGGGGATGTGAGATACGGATTGATTTTTTTTTACTTTTTAGTGATACCTTTGACAGTATTGATATTTATTTATGATGAGATATATTTATTGATTATTGTTCACCACATAAGAATTTTTTTATCACGTAGAATTATTGTCATATGAGTGGAGATTATTACACGGCTGATGCCACCACTTCTACATTGTTATTTTATGTTTTATTATACACCTTTATGTATGTCACACCACCTTAAGCAATTCTAGCAAGTGTGTCCAGGATTAGCGCAGCACCACCTAATGTTATTATTTACTTATAAGGTTTGGTTTGTACCTAAATCGGTGAAGGCAGCTTTTCCTAGTTTAGTCCAGTTCTGTACACCTGTTAGCGCGGGAATAACCATATATTTCCCGTGTGTAGGCCTCATCGGACTCCTTTTTTCGAAAATTCTGACGGACCTAGAAATGGAACATGTTCTAAATATTTCTGACGGAACCAATTCCTATCGGGAAAACCGATCGTCTGTATGCTGTTCTGACGGACCAAAAATGACGCATGCTGTGAAGCAAGTACGAGACGGAAGCTATTGGCTACTGGCTATTGAACTTCCTTTTTCTAGTCCCGTCGTACAGTAAGTGTTGTACGTCAGCGCGTTCTGGACGGTCGGACTTTGGGTTGACCGTGTGTAGGCAAGACCGCTTGAGTGGAATTCCTTCGGAGTTCCGTCGGAGAAACCTTCGGAGTTTATTCCGACGGCAAAACCGGACGTGTGTACGCGGCATAACAGATGACGACCGCTGCAAAGCAAACCATCGCGAAGACCTGGAGAACTCCACGCCTTACAGTCCTGGAAACAAAGAATAGAGTTACCAGAGCCATGATTCACGCCAAAAGAGAAGCAGTTCTCCTAGACAAGGTCCAAAAATTTGAACGCCTTTGGAAGCCCTGGCTCGACCATTATCTACCCCCTGACTTTCACAAAGCCCTACTTCTACCCTGAATAAACGTACCGACAACTCATAGAAACAGGATCCCCGTCCTCACTCCCCTCCTCCCGGTGACCACCCCCCCCCCCCCCACTTTGTTTTTTTTCCCCTTTTTTTTTTATTACTTTCTCGTCTCTTGGCCCCTCGCCTTCTTTTTCTGAGCTATCTTCCTCCTCTTCCCCTACTTCCCCCCCTCTCACCTTCTCTCTTCTCTCCTGGATGTAAGCTTCACAGCTCCGACCGACTTCAATATACATTTTGTGGAAGCAGGACATCTTAATCACCCACCATCTTCCTACGTCAAGGCCCTTCACAGGACCTAAACTATTCCCATTATGAGGACACTCAGACAACTGGTCCCCGGTAAACCTCCAGGCGACTTCATTAGGAGTTGCCAATAATCAACCAGGGGTCTCAAAGACCGGAAGGGTTCCTAGACCTCTCCTATCCATAACCCCATCCATGTCATCTACCTGTTCTGCGCGGTATAGTTACTTGTTGCTTTATCTTACTTAGCTGATATTTTCTGCATGGTTTATTGCACAGAGCTGTGCCCCTACCTCTGCACTGAGATACCACTCTACCATTAACCCCCCCCCCCCCCTCATCCAGAGGTAAATTTCAACTGTTTTTGTTATGATTTCTTGTTTTCTTTTGCCTTCAATAAAAAATTTGAACAAGAAAGGTTTAGCACTGGGAAACGCTTTTTGAAAGATAAAAAGTGCATTTTATATACAACTATATGGATCAGACCGAAATGAGGGACAAATGAAGAGGAAAGAGGGACAGAGGGACTTTGTTCCAAATCAGGGACAGTCCCTCGTAATCGGGGACAGTTGGGAGCTATAAATGACATCCACCTCGTTTCGGCTGGCCACTCCCAACAAGATACTTCTCTTACATTGCCAGCACAATCCAATCTGCTGTCATCTGTACCAATTTGTTCTCACTAAGCTTAAGGTTCAAGTTCAGGGGGCTCCAGGGTTTTCTCTCAGCTCCAGCTGTTCCTCTGCCCACTGCAAGGGATTGTGGGGGATGAAGGCTTTTTCCTCATTAACATGGGGACAAGGTGCTTTTCTGGGTTTTTTTGGTTTTTGCTTGCCATATCCAAAAACATCCATCCACCCTCCACCACTTATTATATTTTTTGCATGGAGCACCCCCTTACACTCTATAATAGTCCCTTATCCTAAACCAGGGGTCTCCAAACTTTCTAAACAAAGGGCCAGTTAACTGTTCTTTAGACTTAAGCCACCTTTAGCATCACTGGAAGGAATTGTGCCTTGTCACTGGTGTCATTGGGCCTTATTCCTGGTGTCATTGGGAGGAATTGTGCCTTATCATTGCTGTCATTGGGCCCCATTCTTGGAGTCATTGGGAGGAATTGTTCCCCATCATTGGTGTCTGTGGGAGGAATTGCCATCGTTGCCGTCATTGGGAGGAATTGTGCCTTATCATCGGTGTCATTGGGCCCCATTGTTTTTGTCAGTGGGAGAACTTTGCCATCATTGGCATCATTGGGAGGAATTGTGCCTTATAATTGGTTTCATTGGGCCCCATTCTTGGGGTCGTTGGGAGGAATTGTTCCCCATCATTGGTGTCAGTGGGAAGAATTGGGATCGTTGGCATTACTGGGAGGAATTGTGCCTTATCATTGCTTTCATTGGGCCCCATTCTTGGGGTCATTGGGAAGAATTGTTCCCCATCATTGGTGTCTGTGGGAGGAATTGCCATTGTTGCCATAATTGGGAGCAATTGTGCCTTATCATTGCTTTCATTGGGCCCCATTCTTGGGGTCATTGGGAAGAATTGTTCCCCATAATTGGTGTCTGCGGGAGGAATTGCCATTGTTGCCATAATTGGGAGCAATTGTGCCTTATCATTGCTTTCATTGGGCCCCATTCTTGGGGTCATTGGGAAGAATTGTTCCCCATCATTGGTGTCTGTGGGAGGAATTGCCATTGTTGCCATAATTGGGAGCAATTGTGCCTTATCATTGCTTCCATTGGGCCCCATTCTTGGGGTCATTGGGAAGAATTGTTCCCCATCATTGGTGTCTGTGGGAGGAATTGTCATTGTTGCCGTCATTGGGAGGAATTGTCCCTTATCATTGGTGTCATTGGGCCCCATTCTTGGGGTCATTGAGAGGAATTGTTCCTCATCATTGGTGTTTGTGGGAGGAATTGCCATTATTGCCTTCATTGGGAGGAATTGTCCAATATCATTGGTGTCATTGGGCCCCATTGTTGTTGTCAGTGGGAGGAACTTGCCATCATTGGCATCATTGGGAGGAATTGTGCCTTATTATTGGTGTCATTGGGCCCCATTCTTGGGGACATTGGGAGGAATTGTTCCCTATCATTGGTGTCAGTGGGAGGAATTGGGATCGTTGGCATTACTGGGAGGAATCATTAGTGTCATTGGGCCCCATCGTTGGTGGCATTGGGAGGAATTGCCATCGTTGATGTCATTGGGAGGAATTCTGCCTCATCATTGGTGTCATTGGGCCCCATTTTAGGTTTCATTGGGAGGAATTCTGCTTCATTGTTGGTGTCATTGGGAGGAATTCTGCCCCTCCATTAGCTTCAATAGGAGAATTATGTTCCGTTGTTGGTATCAGTGGATGAAAATAAAGTGGATAAAATCAAGCAAGGGACCTCATCTGTCCCTTGGGCCGCAGTTTGGAGACCACTGTCCTAGACAAAGGTCTGCTATAGCTATTGAAAGGAGTCCCCAGTCACTTGTTTACTAACAGAACAAAGCAGATGGGAACTGTCATTTACCAGCATTTTCCTTTGAAATTTCACTTTTCCTTTAGTACATAGTTGAACCATTTTACAAGCAGGTTTAGAGCATCCCCCAATGTTGCCCTTTAATACTTTTGAAAAGTGCTGCTCCCCTCCTAAATTTATATTTAAATATGTCTTTTACGTTGGTACCATAGACAGAGTTTGAGGGGGGGTCACAGGGGGTCATAATGGCAACCCCGCCCATGCTCCAGGAAGCCCGTGCAGACTCTCTGTCACATTAGGTGTTACAATGTGTCGTTGGGGAAAAGCATTTGCCGTGTCACCCTGTATAGCTTATTCAATAAGCTATACAGGCCCGTCCCAGGCCCTCTAAATTTCCAGTTTTACCTACCAGAGTGACAGGGCAAGACCTTTCCCCCAGGGGCGCACTCTCTGCTCTGCCCCGCCCCCGCCCAGCCCAGTATAGCCCCTCCCTCCCTGTATTGTTCAGGCCTGCTCAACCGTGCACATGCACACAAGGTGGGGGCAAGCAGGCCAAGCTCTGAGCTGCAGGGTGGGCTTGTATGTGAATCTGGAAGTCAGAGGGCCCGCCCACCCTGGGTGGGGCCCAAGCCGGGCCCTCTGAGTTTCCTCTTTTACATAGAAGCCCAGCACTTTCACCCAGAAGCCTGCCTGCCCCCACCTTGTGTGCATGTACAGTCGGCAGCAGGAGGAAGCGGCAGGTGGTAGTGGTGGGGCCCACAGGCTTCAAGCTATGTCGCCGATTGGTACATGTTTCCCCTGGCAGTGCCCATCTCCCCATGCCCTTTTTTGTTAGTCTTAAAGAGGGCAAACTTAATTAGCAGGATTTGTTACCAATTGACTTGCAACAAACATCCAATAAAGCAATCTACAAAGGTACCACAAAGCTCCTGGTCCACTCCCTAGTCATCTCTTGCCTTGACTACTGCTACTTTCTCCTCATTGGCTTACCTTTACATAGGCCATGGGTGCTCAACCTGTGGCCCTCCAGCTGTTGCAGAACTAGAACTCTCATCATGCCTCTGCCTTTGGGAGTCATGCTTGTTACTGTCAGCAGCTTGCAGTGTCTCATGGGATTTGGAGTTCCGCAACAGCTGGAGGGCCACAGGTTGAGCACCCATGGGATAGGCTTCCCCCCCTTCAGTCCATAATGAATGCTACTGTCAGACTCATACACCTTACCAACCAATCAGTGTCCTCCACCTCTTTCTGCCAATCCCTCCATTGGCTTCCACTCACCCATAAAATTAAATTCAAAATACTAATGCCCTGTATACACGACCAGTTTTGCCATCGGAATAAACTCTGAAGGTTTTTCCGACGGAATTCCGCTCAAGCTGTCTTGCCTACACACGGTCACACCAAATTCCGACCATCCAGAACTCGGTGACATACAACACGTACGACGGGACTAGAAAATGGAATTTCAATAGCCAATAGCTTCCGTCTCGTACTTGCTTCAGTCCGTCTGAATTTTTGACGCAAAATGTCCGATGGGGCATACACACGGTTGGAATATACGATGGGAAGCTCCCATCGGACTCTTTCTGTCTGAAATTCCGCTCGTGTGTACGCGGCATAACAACTTACAAAGTCATCCACAACTTGGCCCCCGGCTACATCACTAACCTAGTCTCAAAATACCAGCCTAATCGTTCTCTTCATTCCCCCCCAAGACCTCCTGCTCTCTAGCTCCTTTGTCACCTCCTCCCATGACCACCTCCAGGACTTCTCCAGAGCCTCTCCCATCCTCTGGAACTCCCTACCCCAATCTGTTCCGACTATCTCCTACTCTGTCCACCTTTCGACGATCCCTGAAAACCCTTCTCTTCACAGAGGCCTATCCCACCTCCACCTATTTACTGTATTTTTTTTTCGTCAGTTCAACCCTCGCAGTGATTACTTTTTGTATCTCTAGACCCTCCCTTTTAGATTGTAAGCTCTAAGGAGCAGGGCCCTCTGGTTCCTCCTGTGTTGAATTGTATTGTTATTGTACTGTCTGCCCTCACGTTGTAAAGTTCTGCACAAACTGTTGGCACTATATCAATCCTGTATAATAATAATACATTTGGCTCATCACTAGCCCTCACTGCTGGTGACATTGTCTGAAGCACAAAACTCCTTCAAGCCAGTAGGAAGGAACTCAGACAAATATAAGGAAGTCTTGATAATCAATCTTAAACTAGCTCATAGCACTCGATCCAACCCCTGAGGAGCAAAGGTTAATCCTCCCACGTGTTCCACAGAGATGACGCTTTCACTAGATGGACACAAACCATTCTTACAAACTTCCCTTAACCCCCAACTCTGTTCAGTGTATCTTGAAGAGGAATAAGTTTGGTGGGGTTTTTTTTTGTTTTTTTTTTTAAAGTATGTTTCTCAGAAGATCTATTCCATACTGATCATTTCCCTCTGATGTTATATCCAGTCAATTAAGAGAGCGGACTTCATGTTCCTTCTTATATAAAATCGATTTGTGTTCGGCTTTTCAAAACAACCTTGACTAAAACCATCTCCACTTGACAGCACCTGCATATGATTTATCCTCTCAAGCACTTTTACGAGTAGCTGTGCCGTCAGCGCAGCGATAATAGAACAGAAAAGCCTCGGCGCAGAGAGTTCTGGCTTTATAAAGCTCTTGTCAGGCTTCCTTCATTACCAGGAATGAAATGAGTGGTGGCGGTTGACATGTATTGCGCGTAATGGACTTCTGGTAGGAATGTACTTGAAAAGTTTGCAGCACGCATCTGGGTCAAGAAGATCCTACAGCCAAGTGTAAAACTTTTTTTTAAAGGAGGACCTATCCTCATACTTGTTCCTGGCTGCTACACAACTGATTGCTAAAAATGGAAGAAGCCCACAGTCAACTTTCAAGAGGTCAAAGTTCGTATGAATTTGATGCTGGTAATGAGAAATGATCTAGTATCCTAAAAGATGTAGTTAACCCGCAAAAAGCAGGGCAGGGGCTACCAAATACATAGGCAACAGTCCATTCTCTCTGGCTCCATTAAACAATCTAGGGGATGTCTTTTAATGTTTATTGCTAGTAGAACTTGTAAGAGGAGAGGGGTTGGGGTGGTATGGGATACTCGAAAAATGCTGACTTGTAACAGGAGGACACACTTCCTTGAGCAGTCTATAACCCAGGGGAGGGCCAGAACTGAGACCCCATAGGAGCTGTCTCAGAGAATGTTATTGCTGGCACCCCAAAGGTTGAACAGCGCACAGTCACCAGAATCCTGAGCTTAGGCCAGTTATTCAGAATGTCCCAGGGCAGCTACACACCTTCCAACTTCCACCAGGCACTCTTCAGTGAGTCTTCCAGACCAGATCCTTATGTAAAACTGCTTAGTTAGAACCAAAGGTAGTTAGGAATAGCCCCCCCCCCCCCCAAGCTCTATTATTTCTGGGGCCTCGATGAACACCAGCAGACTCCAGCAGAACTGCCTCAAAGGGCACCGCAAAGGTTGAACAGCACAAGGTCACCAGAATCCTGAGCTCAGGCCAGTTATTCAGAATGTCCCAGGGCAAAACTTCCTTCAACTTCCACCAGGCACTCTTCAGTGAGTCTTTCAGACCAGATATTTAGTTGAAACTGCTTAGTTAGATCCAAAGTAGAGCTGCACAATTAATTGTTAAAAAATCGTGATCTCGATTCACCTCCCCTGATGATCTCTCCTGCTGAGTTTGCCGATTCTTTCATATAAACAAGTGGAGAGATTATCTGCTCACTCAGCTGTCAAAAGAAAGCATCTGGGCAGTCTGCCAAGTTTAGAACTTGAAACATTGTTACTAACTTCCTTCTTAGATCAAAGGGATAAACTTCTCTGTGTAAACAAATAACCCAGGCAATCTGCCAAGTTTTAAACAACGTGTAAATGCAGGAAGTTTAACCACTTAAAGTCTAAATCTTTTTCTGACACTTCTTTCTCAAGTTAAAATCAATATTTTTTGCTAAAAAAAATTACTTGGAACCCCCAAATATTAGATATAGAGATAGATTTTATATATATATATGTATATATATACACAGGTAAAAGCCAGTAAATTAGAATATTTTGAAAAACTTGATTTATTTCAGTAATTGCATTCAAAAGGTGTAACTTGTACATTATATTTATTCATTGCACACAGACTGATGCATTCAAATGTTTATTTCATTTAATTTTGATGATTTGAAGTGGCAACAAATGAAAATCCAAAATTCCGTGTGTCACAAAATTAGAATATTACTTAAGGCTAATACAAAAAAGGGATTTTTTAGAAATGTTGGCCAACTGAAAAGTATGAAAATGAAAAATATGAGCATGTACAATACTCAATACTTGGTTGGAGCTCCTTTTGCCTCAATTACTGCATTAATGCGGCGTGGCATGGAGTCGATGAGTTTCTGGCACTGCTCAGGTGTTATGAGAGCCCTGGTTGCTCTGATAGTGGCCTTCAACTCTTCTGCGTTGTTGGGTCTGGCATTCTGCATCTTCCTTTTCACAATACCCCACAGATTTTCTATGGGGCTAAGGTCAGGGGAGTTGGCTGGCCAATTTAGAACAGAAATACCATGGTCCGTAAACCAGGCATGGGTAGATTTTGCGCTGTGTGCAGGCGCCAAGTCCTGTTGGAACCTGAAATCTCCATCTCCATAGAGCAGGTCAGCAGCAGGAAGCATGAAGTGCTCTAAAACTTGCTGGTAGACGGCTGCGTTGACCCTGGATCTCAGGAAACAGAGTGGACCGACACCAGCAGATGACATGGCACCCCAAACCATCACTGATGGTGGAAACTTTACACTAGACTTCAGGCAACGTGGATCCTGTGCCTCTCCTGTCTTCCTCCAGACTCTGGGACCTCGATTTCCAAAGGAAATGCAAAATTTGCTTTCGTCAGAAAACATGACTTTGGACCACTCAGCAGCAGTCCAGCTCTTTTTTTCCTTAACCCAGGTGAGACGCTTTTCGCGCTGTTTCTTGGTCAACAGTGGCTTGACACGAGGTATGCGGCAGTTGAAACCCATGTCTTTCAAGCGTCTCTTGGTGGTGGATCTTGAAGCACTGACTCCAGCAGCTGTCCACTCCTTGTGAATCTCCCCCACATTTTTGAAGGGGTTTTTTTTCACAATCTTGACTAGGGCGCGGTGATCCCTATCGCTTGTACACTTTTTTCTGACCACAGTTTTTCCTTCCCTTTGCCTCTCTATTAATGTGTTTGGACACAGAGCTCTGAGAACAGCCAGCCTCTTCAGCAATAACCTTTTGTGTCTTTCCCTCCTTGTGCAATGTGTCGATGGTCGCCTTTTGGACAGCTGTCAAATCTGAAGTCTTCCCCATGTTTGTGTAGGCTTCAGAACTGGACTGAGAGACCATTTAAAGCCCTTTGCAGGTGTTTTGAGTTAATCAGCTGATTAGTTTGTGGCACCAGGTGTCTTCAAAATTTAACCCTTACACAATATTCTAATTTTGTGACACACGGAATTTTGGATTTTCATTTGTTGCCACTTCAAATCATCAAAATTAAATGAAATAAACATTTGAATGCATCAGTCTGTGTGCAATGAATAAATATAATGTACAAGTTACACCTTTTGAATGCAATTACTGAAATAAATCAAGTTTTTCAAAATATTCTAATTTACTGGCTTTCACCTGTATATATATATATATATATATATATATATATATATATATATATATATATATATATATATATACACATATATATATATATATATATATATATATATATATATATATATATATATATATATATATATATATATATAATTTTAACCCTAGGGAATAAAATGGCAATTGCTGCAATATTTTATGTCACACTGCATTTGCCCAGCTTTCAAATGCAATTTTTTGGGAAAAAATACACTTCAATAAATAAATAAAAAAACAAAACAGTAAAGTTAGCACAATTTTTTTTGTTTTAATGTAAAAGAAGATGTTACGCCGCGAGAATCGTGAGAGAATCATGATCTATCCTCTAAGCAAAAAAATCACGATTCTCATTTTAGCCAGAATTGTGCAGCTCTAATCCAAAGTTAGTTAGGAATAGCCCCCCCTACTATTTCTGGGACCTTGATGAACACCAGCAGACTCCAGCAGAACTGCCTTTAAAGGGGGCAGCAGCCCCTGAGGCTGGGAACTTCTCCACCAGGACAAGAATAAGGGCTGCTCCAGACCCCAGACTATTTATGTTCCCCAGCCACCTATTGGGCACGCCTCCCCAGGGATTGGCTGAAGCACACTAAATACTCAAGCTGTCCATTTGTCTCTCTATGTCCTGGAATTCTCCAGAATGCAGGGGGAGCAATCAAACTTTGAGCCTGTGAAATCTAGGACAGCCCAAAGGAATCAATAGCTGTTTTGATGAGTACAGAGGAGCCAAAAAGGACTACATTTACCTATCATCCTAGCAACCTACCTAGGAGAATGCTACATTTATTCTGGCTTTAACCAATTGTGGACCTTGGGTGTATGGTAGACACAAAAAAAAAAGACATCTAAGTACCTCAACTATATACCGCGCTCCTTCAACCTGTGCCACGGCCTTTCTGCTGATGTTATGTGTTAAATTCACAGATGGGTCCTACTACGGGTTTCAGCTGTGAATGTTTGCAAACATTTCTACATATAGGCCTGCTCAGTAAGCTCAACAACAAAGCGCAAAACCTGTAACAACCAATCAGAAGTCCTCTTTAGCCGATCCCAGTGCATTGAAAAGAATTGCATGAGCTGACTATGCATTACCATGCTGATTATTGTTGTCGGGTTGGCCTTCCGTTATGTTGTCAGACAGCTCGAGGGAAGGTAAATATTCGCCTCATTAAAATTCAGATAAGAAGATGTTTTTCATACACAGGTGCCCGAGTACGGCTCGTGTTTAGTATTGTCAACAAGCCTCCAGTCTGCAGAATTTAATTAGGTGTTTGCTGTTCTAAATGTCCTGAAACAATGGCTGTTGGTTGAACCTCTAGAGCCCTGTGTTGTGTTATTATTACCAGATTGATGGGGGGACGAGGGCAGTGCCGGACCGGATCGAATGCTGGCCATGTCCGGGCTGATTCCACCCTACTTTTGTATCTGCCATTGACTAATCTTTCAATTGGAGGTTGGGTTCAGGTGTGACAACCATCGCACACCGAGCTTTCTGCCTCCCTTGACAGCTTGTCACCTTTTCTGGGGGAAAAACACCTTCAGCCACACCTAGGAACTCAATAACAGTTTTCTATTCTTAGTTGGAGAATCTCACATAACAGTAAATCGTAGCTGATGCTAACAGAACGAGTATTGTGCTTCCCTGTACAGGAACGTTTCAAATATTTTTACAAGTATTTATATAGTGTCAACAATTTTATGCAGTACTTTACATAGTATACCTTTACATCAGTCCTTGCCCCCAAGGAGCTTATCATTTAAGGTCTCTATCCCATAAATGGCCACCAATAGAAGGCGGCCTCAGTGCACTATCATACAGGGTCTGAGCCAAATTGTTTCTAATGGTGGCTCCCAGGAATCTTTCCAAGAAAATCTTAAGGCAACGCAAGCACATCTGGGCCCTGCCTACCACCAGTTGCTAATTGGAGGAGAAGGCGACTGGGCTGTTCCACCAATATTGGGGAGGCCTCATTGCAGTGTCATACAGGGTCCCAGCCCCATCATTTCTCATGGTGGCTCCTAGGGATCTTGCTAAGAAAATCTTAAGGCAACGCAAGCACATCTGGGCCCTGCCTACCACCAGTTGCTAATTGGAGGAGAAGGCGACTGGGCCACTCCACCAATAGTGGGGAGGCCTCATTGCAGTGTCATACAGGGTCCCAGCCTAATCATTTCTCTTGGTGGCTCCTGGGGATCTTACTAAGAAAATCTTAAGAGAACGCAAGCACATCTGGGCCCTGCCTACCAGTTGCTAATTGGAGGAGGAGTGGACTGGGCCACTCCACCAATAGAGGGCAGGCCTCGTTGCAGCGTCATACAGGGTCCCAGCCCCATCATTTCTGATGGTGGCTTCCAGGAATCTTTCTAAGAAAATCTTAAGGCAATGCAAGCAAATCTGGGCCCTGTCTACCAGTTGCTGATTGGAGGAGGGGGGGACTGAGCCGCCCCAACGATAAGGGGCGGCCCCAGTGCAGTGTCATACAGAGTCCCAGACCCATCGTTTCTAATGGTGGCTCCTGGGGATCTTCCTGAGAAAATCTTGAAGAAAGCAAGCAAAGTTGGGCCCTGCCTACCAGTCACTGATTGGAAGATTAGGAGATTGGGGAGCAGAAAGGAATCATGTGATATGTGTGGGCTCATCAGCCTGAGCTTCTCCTCTGTGCCTGGAGAGCCAAAGCTCTGGCTTACACTAGGGGCCCCTGTGTCTGAATTACCTCCCCTTCTGTGATCTATTGAGCCTGCTGCTGGGTCTCTTCTGTTGGGGCCCTGAAAAAGAGAGCTCATCACATAATAAGGGGTGCTTTGCACAGAGCTGAAAATACTTTAGACCCCTGCACTGCGTTTCCTTCAGCCTACTCCTGACCCCTGCATACATTACTACTCCTGGTCCCTCTTTTCCTTACATGACATACACCTGACCCCTGCACCTTGTACATTACCACTCCCGACCCCTCTTCTCTGTACATTACATACACCTGATCCCTCTTCTCTGTACATTACATACACCTGATCCCTCTTCTCTGTACATTACATACACCTGATCCCTCTTCTCTGTACATTACATAGATATGATAACTGTACTTTGTATAGCATCCAGTCCTGACCCCTCTTCACTGTACATTACCCACTCCTGACTCCTCTTTTCTGTACATGACATACATCTGACCCCTGCACCTTGTACATTACCACTCCTGACCCTTCTTCTCTGTACATTACATACATATGATAACTGCACTTTGTATATTACCCACTCCTGACTCCTCTTCTCTGTACATTACATACACCTGACCCTTGTACTATGTATGGTGGGGAAAATAATTATTTGAACCCCTGCAGATTTTGTAAGTTTTCCCACTTCCAAAGAAATGAAGGGTCTATCATTTTTATTGTAGTTGTATTTTAAATTATAGAGACAGAATATCAAGCAAAAATCCAGAAAAAAACACAATAGAAATGTTATAAATGGAGTTGCAGTTCAGTGAGTAAAATAAGTATTTGATCCCCAAGCAAAACGTGACTTAGTACTTGGTGGTGAAACCCTTGTTGGCAAGCACAGAGGTCAGACGTTTCTTGTAGTTGGTGACCAGGTTTGCACACATCTCAGGAGGGATTTTGGTCCACTCTTCTTTACAGATCATCTCTAAATCTTTAAGGTTTTTTGGCTGTCACTTGGCAACTCGAAGTTTCAGCTCCTTTCATAAATTTTCTATAGGATCAAGGTCTGGAGACTGGCTAGGCCACTCCATGACCTTAATGTGCTTCTTCTTGAGTCTCTTCTTTGTTGCCTTGCTGGCATGTTTTGGGTCATTGTCATGCTGGAAGAGCCATCCATGACCCATCTTCAGTGTTCTGGCTGAGGGAAGAAGGTTTTCATCCAAGATTTTACAATACATGGCCCCGTCTATTGGCTCCTCAATGCAGCAAAGTCAGTCTGTACCTTTAGCAGAGAAACAGCCCCAAAGCATCATGTTTTCACCTCCGTGCTTCACTGTAGGGATGGTGTTCTTAGGATCATAGTCAGCATTGTAAAATCTTGGATGGGAACCTTCTTCCCTCAGCCAGAACACTGAAGATGGGTCGTGGAGGGGTCTTCCAGCATGACGATGACCCAAAACATAACGCCAAGGCAACTAAGGAGTGGCTCAAGAAGAAGCACATTAAGGTCATGGAGTGGCCTAGCCAGTCTCCAGACCTTAATCCTATAGAAAATGTATGGAGGGAGCTGAAACTTCGAGTTGCCAAGAGACAGCCAAGAAACCTTAAGGATTTAGAGAAGATCTGTAAAGAAGAGTGGACCAAAATCCCTCCTGAGATGTGTGCAAATCTGGTCACCAACTACAAGAACGTCTGACCTCTGTGCTTCCCAACAAGGGTTTCTCCACCAACTACTAAGTCATGTTTTGCTTGGGAATTAAATACTTATTTTACTCACTGAACTGAAACTTAAGTATAACATTTGTATGTGTTTTCTGTTGATAATCTCTATAATTTAAAATACACTTATGATAAAAAATTATAGACCCTTAATTTCTGTGTAAGTGGGCAAACTTACAAAATCTGCAGGGGATCAAATCATTATTTTCCCCCCACTGTACATTATCCACTCCGGATCCCTCTTCTCTGTATTCTGCTACATATTTTTGATAAAAAAAAATCCCAATAAGTGTATATTGATTGGTTTGCGTGAAAGTTGTAGCGTCTATAAACTATGGGATATATACTGGAATTTTTCTTTTTTTATACTAGTAATGGCGGGGATCAGCGACTTACAGTGGGGCTGCCATAGTGCAGCGGGCAATCTGACGCTGGAGGGGGGAACTGACTAACTGCCACTGACATCACTAGTGACACTAATACAGTGGTCAGTGATAATACTATACACTGTCACTGTACTAATGACACTGGCTGGGAAGGGGTTAACATCTGGGGCAATATATATGTGCTCCCTCTGTATAGAGCTCTGTGTTGTTTATCAACACAGGGCTCTGGGCTGTGGTGGGACACAGCTGAACAGCAGGTCCTGGGTGTGAATCATTGATTGGGACTTGCTGACAAACACAAACTCCTCCCACTATGTACAATTACAGTGGGTGCCAGAGGGGGGGGGGGGGGGGGGCAGCAGGCGTACAGGTACATTGCTTTGCCGTGGTTAAAGTAGATGTAAAACCAATCACCATGGGCGTGGGCAGGGGGTGTGCCATATATGCCTGGACATACCCTTATCACTACATGCGGTGCTGATTCCCTCCGCTGCCCACCGCCCGGGCTTCCCCCATGTTGGCCTCCCCCGCCCCGCAGTGCTACTGGCCTCCCTGCTCTCCCCCACCCAGGAGGGAAGGGTTAGTAAATATGTCATCATTCATTTTCTAAATGAACACACTCACTCGCTGTGTTCATTCATAACTGAAGCTTTTTTCAACCTGACTAATTTAGGGGTTTATTTACTAAAGCTAGAGAGGGCAAAATTAGTCACAATTCTGCAACCAATCAACTTCCAGGTTGTATTGCCAAAGCTTAATTGAACAAGCTGAGGTTCGAAGCTGATTGGTTTCTATGCAGAAATGTGACTAATTTTGCCCTCTCTATCTTTAGTAAATAAATCCCCTATGTAACTAGGAAGCATAGTAAACTGTGTTTACTATGCTTCCATCTGTGAATGAACAGGAAGCCGTTCAGCACAGAGCACTTCCCATTCATTCGCTGTCCAGTGCAGCTGAGGCTGCAGAGAAAAGCGTCTGTTTTTGAGCTTTGGGGTGCACACCCTAATGCAATGGGCTGCGCACACCTATGCCAATCAGTGAACAAAACTGAAAAATTCTGAAAAAAAACCCCATCAATTGCAGCCTCACTGTGCCATCAAACGCAGCCACTGTGCCCATCAATTGCCACCACTGTACCATCAAACGCAGCCATTGTGCCATATCAAATGCTGCCACTGTGCCCCATCAAATACAGCTACTGTACCCATCAAATACTGCCACTTTACCCATCAAATACTGCCACTGTGCCCATCTTATGCAGCCACTGTGCCCCATCAAATGCTCCCACTGTGCCCCATCAAACGCATCCACTGTGCCATATCAAATGCTGCCAGTGTGCCCCCCGCCCGCCGTCTGTACATACCCTGTCTCTGTGGCGGTGGGACAGCGCCTCAGTATCTTCTCCCATCTTCTCTTCCCGTCCTCTGCTATGATTGGATGCCTGATAGGCGTCCAATCACAGCGCCTGTCATTTCAGCCAATCAGGTGATGGGTAACAGATCTGAGCACCTGATTGGCGGAGTTTAGTGTTAGGAAAGCAAATATTAATTCGCTTTTCTAACACAGCTGAGTGACCTGCGAGCGCCCAACATGGGGCTCGCTGTTTACCTTTTTTGATGCCTATTAGAGCCTATGGCCGCTGTAATTCAGGCGCCCGGCGCCTGAAATGCATGAATCTATCCATTGGTGCTAGAGGGGTGGCTATAGAGAGGGGGCAGCGCCCATGCACCCTTATGGATGCCCCCTTCCCTTGTTAAAGGGGGCTTCCAGATTCCAATAAGCCCTCCCTGCAGACCCCCACAACCACCGGGCAAGGGTTGTGGGAATAAGGCCCTTGTCCCCATCAACAAGTTGTTTTGTGGGGGATCTGGGGTTTCAATTTTTAAAGGGTGCTTCCAGATTCTGATAAGCCCCCTGCTTCCAGATTCCGATAAGCCACCCCGCCCGCAGACCCCCACTAACACCAGGCAAGGGTAGTGGGCACCCCAATGCATCCTCCCCATGTTGAGGGCATGTGGCCTGGTACGGTTTGGGGGGGGGGCGCTCTCTCATCCCGCCCACTCTTTTCCTGCGCACTGCTGGGTTGCATGCTCGGATAAAGGTCTGGCATGGATTTTGGGGGGGGACACCTATGCCATTTTCTTTTAAATTTTGACTCAAAATTCCCCTTAAAATTCATACCAGACCTGAACGGCCTGGTATGGAATTTGGGGTGACCCCCACGCCATTTTTTTTTACATTTTGGCACAGGGTTCCCCTTAATATCCATACCAGACCTGAAAGGCCTGGTGTGGATTTTGGGGGGACCCCCACACATTTTTTTTTAAATTCGGGTGCTGGTTTCCCCTTAATATCCATACCAGACCCAAAGGGCCGGGTAATGGACTGGGAGGGGGGAGGGGGGACCCATGCCGCTTTTTTCAATTATTTTTATCTACAACACCCGACAATTCATTACAGCTGCGATAGTAAGTAAACCCCTAAGTTAGTCAGGTTGAAAAAAGCTTCAGTTTTAAATGACTTTTTTTTCCTTTAGCAATGTCTGTACTGTTGCGGTACTGTTATAAACACGGGAAAAATGCGCCACTTTACAGGCATACTATAGACACCCCCCAGGCACAATATTTAAAGGAATATTTAATTTTTATTGTTTCACTTTAAGCATTAAAAAAATCACTGCTCCCGAAAAAACAGACGTTTTAAAAAAAAAAATTTGCATTGATCCATGTCCCCTGGGGCAGGACCCGGGTACCCAAACCCTTTGTATGACAATAACTTGCATATAAGCCTTTAAAATTAGCACTTTTGGTTTTTTACATTCGTCTCCCATAGACTTTAACGGGGTTAATCCAAATATTTCGCCTGTTTGCAAGTTCTGGTGCGAACAGAACCGTGTGGGATGGGGGGGGGGTTGATCGGCTCATCCCTACACTTCACATGCGGTTGCACACATGAAATCTGCCTTGGATTAGCACTTCAAATTTTTTTAATACAAAAACTGCAGTTTCTTCGCAACGTGCGGCTAATGACGTGACTTAAGTCGTTCCGTCCCGCTCCTAATTCTTATTCCAAGTCTGCAGCCTCTAAATTGCTTGGTGCTCATGAAATGTGGATGTGGAGCTGACTGCCGCATTGTACAGTCACTAATTGCCCCGCGTAACTCGCAGCCTGAATACAAATAGAGACGGAAGTTTGACAGTATTATTTCGGCTTGTATCATGAATGCCACAGACAAAGCCTATTCTACGCTCCTCCAGACTTTTCAATGAGTGAAGTTAGCAGCATTTAGAGTGAAGACGTAATTCTGAGGCACACAATACATTGCAGAATTATGGCTTTATATAGGGCCGGATCAGAGCTATCGGTAAGAATAAATACGAGACGTTCTGCTCAGATGTACAGCGGGCTTCGGCTTCAGTCATGAAGATAACAAGAGATCACTCATCAATTCTCAGGCGTTAGTATGACTCTAGTTTTCAGTCCTTTGCAGCAATATGTATAAGCAAAATTAGGAGTTTTCCCTTAACCACCTTCCCCCCTTCCCGCCCAGGCCAATTTCCAGCTTTCGGCGCTGTCGCTTTTTAAATGACAATTGCACGGTCCTGCAGCGCTGTACCCAAACTAAATGTTTATCATTTTGTTCCCACAATTAGAGCTTCCTTTTGGTGGTATTTGATCACCTCTGGGGTTTTTATTTTTTGCTAAACAAAAAAGTTTTTGTTTGTTTCTGTTATAAAATATTGTAAAGAAGTAAACTTTCTCCCTCACTGATGGGCACTGATAAGGCGGCACCGATCAGGTGGCACTGATGAGGTGGCACTGATGGGCACTGATGATAGGCACTAATATGCAGCACTGATGGGCACTAATAAGTGGCACTGGTATGCAGCAATGATGGGCACTGATAGCTGGCACTGGTATGAAGCACTGATGGGCACTGATAGGTGGCACTGATGGGCACTGAAAGACTGCACTGATGGGTACTTATGGGTGGCACTAATGGGCACTGATAGGCAGCACTGATAGGTGTCACTGATGGGTGGCACTGATAGACACTGATAGATGGCACTGATGGACACTAATAGATGGCACTGATAGGCATCACTGATGAGGAGGCACTGGCAGGCATTCATTGGTGTGCACCCCAGACCACAAACTCATATGGTTGTATATCAGCAGAACAGTGGACGGTATTAGCAAAGCAGAGATTGGGGTCAGTAGCGCAGTGGCTGGTGTCAGTAGTTTTTATTTGTTATTAAACGCATTCTCTGCAGCCTCAGCTGAACTGGACAGCGAACAAATGGGAAGTGCTCTGTGCTGAGCGGCTTCCTGTTCATACACAACCTGAAGCATAGTAAATGGTTTATTATGCTTCAGTTACAAATGTACACAGGAGCGATTGGTACAGATCACTCACTGTGCTCATTCATTAATCCATCCTGAAACATCCCCCGCAGCAGCAGGCAGGAGAGGAGAGAAGGGAAGCTGGCAGCACTGCAGGGGGGAGAATGGGGGCATCAGGAAGTAGGAGGAATCAGCACCACACAGAGTGATTAGGTTATGCCCAGGCACACCCGTCACACAATGTGCGCACGCCTATGCAGGCATTTATGATGGGCAATGATTGGAATCATTTATAGGCACTGACTGGCATCCCTGGTGGTCATGGCTGGGTATACCTGCTGGTCCTGGGTGGGCATTCTCTGGGGGGCTGCACTGATAATCAATCAGTGCAGACCCCCCCTGTGAGGAGAGCAGTGGATTGGCTCTCCTCTACTCGCGTCTGTCAGACACCTTAGGCCAGTGATGGCGAACCTTGGCACCCCAGATGTTTTTGAACTACATTTCCCATGATGCTCAGGCACTCTGCACTGTAGTTGAGCATCATGGGAAATGTAGTTCCAAAACATCTGGGGTGCCAAGGTTCGCCACCACTGCCTTAGGCCCTGGTATTCCCAGGTGGTCTCCCATCCAAATATCAACCAGGCTCAACCCTGCTCAGCCTCTGAGCTTAGACAAGATTAGGCGCATAGAGGGTGATGTGGCCATAGGCCTCTATGACTAAGTCCCCTATGGGCGGGCAAAACGCATCAAAGTGGCACATAATTGTGAAGTGGAAGGAAATTTATTTAGATACGGCATTCGTTATTTCGGATAATTCGTAACTTTGGATAAATTTGCATTTGTTACGTTCACTACCAGCCAAATTTGAAAGGAAATTCCAATACTTATAATTTAATAGTTAGTTATTATTTCAGATTTTCGGATTTACTCATTTACAAATTTACAATTTTTTTTCAAATTTACAAATATTCAGAAAAATTTGTCAAACGTGTTTTCTGTAAATTCGGATGTTTTTCCGAATTAACGAATTTTTCGGAACGAAACGAGTTATGCCGCGTACACACAAGCGGACTTGCCAACGGGCTAAACTCCATCGGCATTTCCGACGGAAAAATTTGAACATGTTCTATATCTGAGTCCGTCAGGAATGCCGACAGAAAAAGTCAGATGGGGCATACACACGGTCAGAATGTCCGACCGAAAGCTCCCATCTGACTTTTTCTGTCGGAAAGTCCGGTCGCGTGTACGCAGCATTACTGTAATGTCTACCGCCATGCACACTTGCACCAGTTTCTCTGTGCTCCAGTTTCTGTTGGTCTGTTGTCTGTTGGTCAGCTGTCAACTCTGGTGGCACAGTGGGTCAGTCACACCATAGCACAGCAGACATGTGCCATGGACCTCAGATGGAGTTGAAGAATATGGTAGTGTATGGTGTTGTGGCACTGGATCCCTTTGGATTCAGTATTTAATACATGAGGTAAGATGCATACGTTGAGTATAATAACTCTGGTTAAGCCATTCCCAAACTTAATGGAAGCTTCCAAAGATGCTCTAAATGGGATGGCGGTGATTGCGAGCCATGAGCAACACACCGAACATGGAGGCTCTGAATAATTCATTAAAAGCCAACAGGTTTTGAGGACAACAGGGCCCCCCTTTAAATCGTGGGGCTCACAGAGCCCTGGTGAAGGGATGACCTCCAGACCCTCTGCAATGCACTGGACTATCATTTATTCTGAATATGCAGTCTGCTTTAGAAGCCTAATAAACCATTTGTACTCTTCAAGCATGCTCTAGTGCTTATACCTTATCACATGCAACTTTTTACTGACATCCAACTTTTTTTTTTTCCACCGATCAATTTTTTTCATCCAGGCAGGTTAAGAAAAGTTTCCTGTTTCATTTTATGTTTGTGCCGGATACTTGTCATTGCGAATTACATCTTCTCAGTATATGCTTTAAGATCAGAGCTCTACTTATACTTGAGTGGAAATACTTTGAAGCAAGAGAAGTTTTCTTTTGGGCAGTTCTGTTCTGTAATGTGCTCAAAATTGTCCCTTAATGGACAAGCTCGAGGTGACAAAATTGTCCCTTAATGGACAAGCTCGAGGTGACAAAATTGGCCCTTAATGGACAAGCTTGAGGTGACAAAATTGGCCCTTAATGGACAAGCTTGAGGTGACAAAATTGGACCTTAATGGACATGCTTGAGGTGACAAAATCTGCCCTCAATGGACAAGCTTGAGGTGACAAAATTGGACCTTAATGGACAAGCTTGAGGTGACAAAATTTGCCCTCAATGGACAAGCTTGAGGAGACAAAATTGGCCCTTAGTGGACAAGCTTGAGGTGGCAAAATTGGCCCTTAATGGACAAGCTTGAGGTGACAAAATTGTCCCTTAATGGACAAGCTTGAGGTGACAAAATTGGCCCTTAATGGACAAGCTTGAGGTGACAAAATTGGACCTTAATGGACAAGCTTGAGGTGACAAAGTTGGCCCTTAATGGACAAGCTTGAGGTGACAAAATTGGACCTTAATGGACATGCTTGAGGTGACAAAATCTGCCCTCAATGGACAAGCTTGAGGTGACAAAATCTGCCCTCAATGGACAAGCTTGAGGTGACAAAATCTGCCCTCAATGGACAAGCTTGAGGAGACAAAATTGGCCCTTAGTGGACAAGCTTGAGGTGACAAAATTGTCCCTTAATGGACAAGCTTGAGGTGACAAAATTGGCCCTTAATGGACAAGCTTGAGGTGACAAAATTGGACCTTAATGGACAAGCTTGAGGTGACAAAGTTGGCCCTTAATGGACAAGCTTGAGGTGACAAAATTGGACCTTAATGGACATGCTTGAGGTGACAAAATCTGCCCTCAATGGACAAGCTTGAGGTGACAAAATCTGCCCTCAATGGACAAGCTTGAGGTGACAAAATCTGCCCTCAATGGACAAGCTTGAGGAGACAAAATTGGCCCTTAGTGGACAAGCTTGAGGTGGCAAAATTGGCCCTCAATGGACAAGCTTGAGGTGACAAAATTGGCCTTTAATGGAGAAGCTTGAGGTGGCAAAATTGGCCCTTAATGGACAAGCTTGAGGTAACAATTACAGGGTACAACTATGGCAGGTCCATTACTCAATATCTGGGGATGTGGTTGATGGACCTAACAAACGTTGAATAACATGGGCTCAGGAAAACTGAAAGAACATCTCTTTAAAACCACTTGCCACCCAGGCCAATTCTGACATTTCTCTCCTACATGTAAAAATCATATTTTTTTTTTTGCTAGAAAATTACATAGAACCCATAAACATTATCTATTTTTTTTTAGCAAAGACCCTAGAGAATACAATGGCGGTCATTGCAACTATTTATCTCGCACGGTATTTGCGTAGCAATATTTTGAATGCGTTTTTTGCTTTAAATACCTTCAGCAGCAGCCTCCAACAAGTAGAACCTTTGGCACCTATGCCACTTTGTGCCTTGCATGCCCTGTCACCATACCCAGGATGATTGGACCCGGAGTTGCCTTCTCGACACCACCTCGGCCTCTGACCAGGTATGTGGCACCCAACAATAGACTGTAGTAGTAATAAACTGGCATGTTTGGCTGGGCTGAGCATACATGGCAGTTCACCAAGAGATATGTTTGACGGCAGTTGAGTTCTCCACTCTTGCCACCCATGACTATAGCTCTCCTAAACCTTAATTTAGATGCCCCCCCCCCCCACCTCATTATTATGAAGGTGCCTGGATGGATTTGAGTGGGCTGGGCTCAACTTTAGCAATTCAATTTACTTTATTGATCACCGATTTCATCCAACACGCAAACCAATAATCTCAGTGAACTGATAAAAGTTGTTAGGAAAATGCAACCGTTTGTACACTCCATCCGACAATTATTGTCGGAGTTTCCGCGGACAAATGTTGGATGGCAACTGATAAAAGTTGTTAGGAATACATCAAGCCCCTGTTCCAGGTGAGATTTGTCATGCGATTTGACAGCTCCAAATCGCACCCCATTGCCAGCAATGGAAATGTTCAAATTGCAGTGACTCATGGCGATTTTGAAAAAGTTTCGACTTTTTTTCCCGATTTAATTGCAACTTGCATAGACTTCTGTTAAATCAGAGGTGCAATTCGCTCTGAAATTTGCGATTTCAATGCCACACTGGGGTGAACCAGGGCTAAGCCTCCGTTCACACTGCTAAAAGTATCTTCCAGGCCAGTTTATAGCTGAGCTAGTTGGCAGAAATTGTTTTTTTTTTTTCAGGCCCCATGCGCAGCTGTGCATTTTTTTAGGAAAATGTGTTTCTGTGCATGTTCCTGAAAATGCGGCAAAACGCACACTGCGCTTTTGGTGCCGTTATTTTTTTTAATGACAACTGCCTCTAGCTAGCGAGTTTTGTCGCTTGAAAAAACGTGGAAAAAAAAACACGCTGAAATGCACAGTAAAAAAACTGCATGGGGTTCACTACCCCCCCCCCCCCCCCCAAAAAAAAAAGTGCAGGAGATACTTTGGTGCATTTTCGAGTTTAGAGCAGCCCATTCAACCAGCCCATGCTGCCATGCTATAAATGCGCAAAAAACATGCATAAGGTGTGACTGTGGCCTCAGTGCAGGTGAAAATGTAAACAAACATTGATACATTGTAGATAGCTCAGGCTATCCCAGCTCTTCCTCAGGCTGTATGGCTTTGTGTGAATATTCTACAAACACCTCCCTCTTTTATTCAGAATCTCAACACAGGTGGATGTTACCCCACAGGTGTATCCTCTGCTTCCAAATGGAAAGCACATGGAGAAAATGAACCCCACGTCAATTCACACTTGTTTCCTCTCTATTACCACCAAGGTGCTTCTGACACAAAAGAGATAAACATTGTTAAACTGCAACATTGTGTCATAAAAATATATATCCAGGCAAACAAATGCCTACACAAGCCAAATAGATGAGAAAGAGATAAATTCAATATTTCAACTCATAGTGTCATAATTATGCATGAGTAATATATACAACAAACTTTCATTAATCACCCAAATAAAAGTATATCATGCAAAAAAAAAAAAAAATGCATAAAAAATGCAATCAACATCTAGTCCACAAGTTCTAATCGTGACTTTGTGACACTTTCATCCTTCCTTTGGTAATCAAATCCCACATTTCTCATGTGTCAAGATGCGACTCTATCTGAAAATAGAAAATGCAATAAAATCGCTAACTGGATAATCTTAAAAATAGGTACAAATCATAGTCCCTATTGATTCCATCTGGGTATAGGGATCGTAACCTATTGATCCACCAAACCTCTCGCTGTTTTAGGCTCGATTCACATCTATGCATGTTGCTTTTGAGCGTTTTTGGAGGTTTTTTTGTGATGCTTGCCACGTTTTTGAGCAGCGTTTTTGCCGCGTTTTGCGTTTTTTTTTTTTTACAGTCAAAAAAAAAAAAAAAAACGCTGCAAAAACTCTGCACTTGCGTTTTTCATGCTGGTCCATTGAATTCTATTACATGCAAAATGCTGCATTTTGCATGAAAAAAAGTCCCTGACCCTTTCCAAAAATGCAGAGGTACAAAAAGGCATTGATGTGAACATGTTTCATAGGAACTTCATAGGAACTCATGTTAAAAAATTCCCATGCATTTCTGCAAAATGCAAAATGCATCAAAAAACGCGCTAGTGTGAATGGAGCCTAAAGTTGGCCATACACCATACAATTTTCTTATTCAATTTTCTTTAGATTTACCTTCAACTATGTAGTGCAAGGGCCTGCCTGATTGCATACACATTGAAAAGGTTTAGGTTTCACCTCATATTATATGGTTTTGGTAAATCTAAAGGAAAGTTGAACAGGAAAATTGAATAGTGTATGGCCAGCCTAAGGCTGGCCATACACTATTCAATTTTCCTGTTCAACTTTCCTTTAGATTTACCAAAACCATATAATATGAGGTGAAACCTAAACACTTTCAATTTGGATGCAATCAGGCAGGCCCTTGTACTACATAGTTGAAGGTAAATCTAAAGAAAATTGAACAGGAAAATTGTATGGTGTATGGCCAGCTTAAGTCTCAGTATTCTATCTCCCCCTCTTTCACCTCGGGGAACCTCCTCAAGCACCATAAATCTTAGGTCTGAGTCCTGGTGTCCTTTCTCTAAAAAATGTCTTGATACTGGCAACCCTGTTTGTTTTCAATCTTATGGTGCTGCGATGCTGTGCGATTCGATCTTTTATCATTTGAGTGGTTTCACCGACATATAGAAATTTACACGGGCCGGTCAGAATATAGAACACATAGGAGGATTGGCATGTAAAAAATCCCTTAGGGCCCTTTCACACTGGGGCGGTTTGCAGGCGCTATTGCGCTAATAATAGCGCCTGCAAACCGACCCGAAAGTGCCGCTGCTTTCATTCCAGTGTGAAAGCCCCGAGGGCTTTCACACTGGAGCGGTGCGCTAGCAGGACGGGAAAAAAAGTCCTGCCAGCAGCATCTTCGGAGCGGTGAAGGAGCGGAGTGTATACCGCTCCTTTACCGCTCCTGCCCATTGAAATCAATGGGACGGCGCGGCTATACCGCCGGCAAAGCGCCTCTGAAGAGGCGCTTTGCGGTGGTTTTAACCCTTTCTCGGCCGCTAGCAGGGGGGTAAAACCGACGGTAAAGCGGCGCTTACAATAGCGGCGCTTTACCGCCGACAACGCCCCCGCCCCAGTGTGAAAGGACCCTTAATCGCAACCTTATCCCCGTTTTCAGGATGGGCATGATGGTCACCTTTCAGTGTGAGTTTACACTCAAAGAGGGAGGTGTTTGTAGAATGTTCACACAAAGCCATAGAGCCTGAGGAAGAGCAGGGCTGCTCGCAACTGTATACAGTAGCTGCTATTGATGTACATTATCTGATAATTGTGATGACCTGAAGATTCAGTATATATATATATATATATATATATATATATATATGTATATATGAAATTGAAAAGAAATAAAAAGCAATAATACAATAATAAACAACTTTTAGTTAGTGCTAATGCTAATTACTACAACTAATTAAAAGTTGTTTATTATTGCTTTTTATTTATTTTTAATTTTTATTCAATTATTATTTCTTTTAATTGGCATTTTTTTTTAAATAGTAAAAATTGTTTAAGTGTATATATATGTGTGTTTTTTTATTTATATATATATATATATATATATATATATATATATATATATATATATATATGTGTGTGTGTGTTTTTATATATTTTATATATATATCTTTTATATACAATACCACCGGAGGAAATAATTTATTTTGTATCCCCCAAAAAATATATAATTCACTTTTGTATCATAATTGTCTTAGGAATTTATTGGGTTGAAGACTGAGCCGGCCTCATCTAATCTGATCTGAGTTTCTTATCTATTAATTTCCTGTTTCCGGAGACATTCCTACCTATTTAAAATTAGTAATGACAGTTGACGTATATTTTCCATTTTTCACTCCAAAATAAAATATAACTTTAATTATTGTCATTTCTTTTATTCTGTCCACTTTTTACTATTTATCTATTGTCCACCCCTCCATTCACAGATACGAAGGTCTCTCCTCTCTGAATAATACTTTTCTATTTGACCCAATATTATCATATTGAAGATGTTTCGGATCGCACAGCACAGAGCGCTTGTTTAGCACTACAATGACCTTTTTTCCCCTCTGGAAACCTACGGATTTGGGTCAGCGTTCAATTTTTATTGGGGAAAGACAAGAGAATAATACAACTAAAGCAAACACAAATGAAGGCTTTCCAGGGAGATCTGAAGTCACAGAGAGAGAGACAATATGGATTATTCTGAACTGAAAAGGAATTGTGTTCTATCCTTGGTGTCATTGGGGATGCATAGTGCCCCATTGTTGATGTCATTGGAAGGAATAGTGCCCCTTCATTGGTGTCAGCCGGAGGAATTGTATCCCTTCATTCGTGTCAGCTGGAGGAATTGGGCCCCATCATTGTTGTCAGTGGGAGGAATAGTGCCCCATTGTTGGTGTCAGTGGGATGAATAGTGCCCCATCATTGTCAGTGGGAGGAATAGTGCCCCATTGTTGGTGTCAGTGGGATGAATAGTGCCCCATCATTGTTGTCAGTGGGAGGAATAGTGCCCCATCATTGTTGTCAGTTGGAGGAATAGTGCCCCATCGTTGGTGTCAGCAGGAGGAATAGTGCCACATTATTGGTGTCATTGGAAGGAATTGTGCCCCATCATTTGGGTCATTGGGTCCCATTGTTGGTGTGATTGGAAGGAATTGTGTCCTATCCTTGGTGTCATTGGGAACGCATAGTGCCCCATCGTTTGTGTCATTGGGAGGAATTGTGTCCCTTCATTGTCGTCAGTAGGGGGAACTATGCCCCATTGTTGGTATCAGTGCCCCAAGGGCCAGATAAAAGCAAGCAAAGGGCCACAGCAGTTTGGAGAGCACTGATTTAAGGCACTGCTGCCTCTCACTGTGATTTTCAGGAGTTCTTGGTTGGTGATTTGGCACACCTCCCAACTTTCTGAGATGATAACGAGGGACACCTATTAGCAAAAGTATGTAGGCATAGGACACGCCCCCCCCCCCCCCCCCTTAAAGGAGAAGTGTATGAATAAATGATTGGTTAAACCCACAAGTTCTTTTTTTACCACTACTATTCCAGTATATTGGCTTTTGGAATTTACAAATGCAGCAATTTAGAAATTGATTGAAAGGTTTAGCACTGGGAAACACTTTATGATATATAAATAGTGCATTTTACATACAACTATATAGATCAGACCAAAATGAGGGACAAATGAGGAGGAAGGTGGGACAGAGAGACTTTGTTCCAAATCAGGGACAGTTGGGAGCTATGATTTGGTAAAATCCCTACTGTGCTGATCACTGTTCTCCTTGCTGGGGAGGAAGCTGTACCTGAGAACCTGCAGAGAACGAAACTCCCTGCTTCTTCCACTCTGACACCATGTCTTCATGGACCTTGCTTTGTGCACTGGTCCAAATCATTTGGTGGAGGGGGGATTATGGTGTGGGGGGGAGGGGGGATTATGATGTGGGGTTGTTTTTCAGGGGTTGGACTTGGCCCCTTAGTTCCAGTGAAGGGAACTCTTAAGGCGTCAGCATAACCAGACATTTTGGACAATTTCATGCTCCCAACTTTGTGGGAACAGTTTGGGGATGACCCCTTCCTGTTCCAACATGATTGCGCACCAGAGCACAAAGCAAGATCCATAAAGACATGGGTGAGCGAGTTTGGGGTGGAGGAACTTGACTGGCCTGCACAGAGTCCTGACCCTAACCGATAGAACACCTTTGGGATGAATTAGTGCGGAGACTGCGAGTCAGGCCTTTTCGTCTAATGCCGCGTACACACGACCGGACTTTCCGGCAGAAAAGGTCTGGCGGAATCATTCCGTCAGACATTCCGATCGTGTGTGTGAGCTTCATCGGACCTTTACTTTCGAAAATTCTGACGGACCTAGAAATAGAACACGTTTCAAATCTTCCCGACGGACTCAATCCCTATCGAGAAAACCGTTCGTCTCTATGCTAGTCCGACGGACCAAAAACGACGCAAGGGCAGCTATTGGCTACTGGCTATTGAACTTCCTTTTTTCCAGTCCCGTCATACGTCATCGCGTTCCAAACGATCTGACTTTGGTGTTATCATGCGTAGGCAAGTCCGTTTCAGCGGAACTCCGTCGGAAAGACCGTCAGAGTCTAATCTGACGAAAAGTCCGCTCGTGTGTACGCGGCATTACATCAGTGCCTGACCTCACAAATGCTCTTCTGGAAGAATGGTCAAACATTCCCATAGACACCCTCCTAAACCTTGTGGACGGCCTTCCCAGGAGAGTTGAAGCCGATATAGCTGCAAAGGGCGGAGCCAACTCAATATTGAACCCTACGGACTAATGCCCCGTACACACGGTCGGATTTTCCGATGGAAAATGTCCGATCGGAGCGTGTTGTCGGAAATTCCGACAGTGTTTAGGCTCCATCGGACATTTTCCATCGGATTTTCCGACACACAAAGTTGGAGAGCAGGATATAAAATTTTCCGACAACAAAATCCGTTGTCGGAAATTCCGATCGTGTGTACACAAATCCGACGGACAAAGTGCCACGCATGCTCAGAATAAATAAAGAGATGAAAGCTATTGGCCACTGCCCCGTTTATAGTCCCGACGTACGTGTTTTATGTCACCGCGTTCAGAACGATCGGATTTTCCGACAACTTTGTGTGACCGTGTGTATGCAAGACAAGTTTGAGCCAACATCCGTCAGAAAAAACCCTAGGATTTTGTTGTCGGAATGTCCGAACAAAGTCCGACCGTGTGTACGGGGCATAAGACTAATGCCCCGTACACACGGTCGGATTTTCCGATGGAAAATGTCCGATCAGAGCGTGTTGTCGGAAATTCCGACCATGTGTGGGCTCCATCGGACATTTTCCATCGGATTTTCCAACACACAAAGTTGGAGAGCAGGAGATAAAATTTTCCGACAACAAAATCCGTTGTCGGAAATTCCGATCGTGTGTACACAAATCCGCCGCACAAAGTGCCACACATGCTCAGAATAAATAAAGAGATGAAAGCTATTGGCCACTGCCCCGTTTATAGTCCCGACGTACGTGTTTTACGTCACCGCGTTTAGAACGATCGGATTTTCCGACAACTTTGTGTGACCGTGTGTATGCAAGACAAGTTTGAGCCAACATCCGTCGGAAAAAAATCCTAGGATTTTGTTGTCGGAATGTCCGAACAAAGTCTGACCGTGTGTACGGGGCATAAGGGTGCCATTAAAGTTCATGTAAAGGCGGGTGTCCCAATACTTTTGGTAATATAGTGTATGTCATATGTCATTATAAAATATATACAATGTGATTGGGGTAGATAAGATTCAGAAAAGGTCCAATGTTCTTCTACAAAGGTTCTTGCATACAGTTTACTTTTGACGTGGAAAACGAGGATTCCTTTGTTGGTGTATCGCCAGTCTTGGTTTATTTTAGGTCTTATCAATGAAAAAAAGAACTTGAAACATTTCTTTCCCTAACATGTATTTCAAAGGTTTTTTCTTTTCCTCTCTGGATCTCGCCATCTCCCTTTGGGGTTGGGCGCTATCGGCTCAACCAGCCGGGGTGACTTCAATGGACACGATTACAAGCGAGGAAATTAAAAGCTCCTTGAAGAAATTCAGTGTGAAAAGCCGATCATCCTCTTTTTTTGTGGGACGTAACCTTTTCCGTAAAGCGAGGAGACAGAGGAGACTGCAGGCCATGTGAAGAAACTAACAAAGAGCCACCCCCTGACCTTTACATTGTTTGTTTTTCTCCAGCCCTCAACAACAACGCTGGTTGTAATAGTTCAGGAATACCTTAAGGAAAAGTCGGTTTCTTCTGTAGCAAGCAATTGGAGCAGGTTGCCATTTTAGCGAGGCGAGATGGATACTAAAAGGGAAAGTTCTATAGATTGAAAGGCCCATCGCGTACTAGAGATGCTAACAGATGAAAATTGCTAGATCAGTTTATAACGAGCTCAGGGGAAACACGTGGAAGGAAGATATGGAGCCGTGTTTCTCAACCAGGATGCCGTGTGGCAGCTTGGGATGCCGTTTTGGTTCCCCCAGTGTGCTGCGAGCATGGGATCCAGTTTGGCCTGGATCAACATTATGGGCACCATAACCAACGAAGCCCAAGGCAACACAGAGGAACGCTTGAAATTACTTTCTGGCCTCAGGGAACCCCTGCTAAAAATTACTTTATCTACAACTCATGATAAATTAATGTGATGGTCATAGGGAAGAATGCTCCTTATAACTACGGTCATTGGGAAGAATTGCCTCCTTGTAGATAGCCAAAAAGATCATTGGTGTCAGTGGGAACTTATCTGAGAGGCAAAAACTGCTCATCGTTCAAGGAACCCTTAGCAACCTCTGGAGGAACCTTATGGTTCCATGGAACCCCTAGGGCCAGGACTCATGGTGTCAGTGATGGCAGCTGAAACACCAACACCATGGGAACATGTGACTCTGATCTATGGTGGGCAGCATGCATGGTTCCCCCAGCATTCAGGAGAAGATGGAAGTCTGCCTCCTCCAGGCCTCCTCCACCACAAGCCCTCTGCCATGCCGCTGGAGCAAAAAGGTAGGACTTTAATGTTATGGGGGCTCGTGTGATTGTGGGGGCTCTGTGATGGGGAGCTGTGTGTTTGGGGGGCTCTGTGATGGAGGACTGTGTGATTGGGGGCTCGTGTGATTGGGGGGGCTCTGTGATGGGGAACTGAGTGATTGGGGGCTCGTGTGATTGGGGGGCTGTGTGATGGGGGACTGTGTGATTGGGGGCTTGTGTGATTGGGGGGCTCTGTGATGGGGGACTGTGTGATTGGGGGCTCGTGTGATTGGGGGGCTGTGTGATGGGGGACTGTGTGATTGGGGGCTTGTGTGATTGGGGGGCTCTGTGATGGGGGGCTGTGTGTTTGGGGGGCTCTGTGATGGAGGACTGTGTGATTGGGGGCTCGTGTGATTGGGGGGGCTCTGTGATGGGGAACTGAGTGATTGGGGGCTCGTGTGATTGGGGGGCTGTGTGATGGGGGACTGTGTGATTGGGGGCTTGTGTAATTGGGGGGCTCTGTGATGGGGGACTGTGTGATTGGGGGCTCGTGTGATTGGGGGGCTGTGTGATGGGGGACTGTGTGATTGGGGGCTTGTGTGATTGGGAGGCTCTGTGATGGGGAACTGAGTGATTGGGGGCTCGTGTGATTGGGGGGCTGTGTGATGGGGGACTGTGTGATTGGGGGCTTGTGTGATTGGGGGGCTCTGCAATGGGGGACTGTGTGATTGGGGGCTGTGTGATGGGGGACTGTGTGATGGGGGACTGTGTGATTGGGGGCTTGTGTGATTGGGAGGCTCTGTGATGGGGAACTGTGTGATTGGGGGCTCGTGTGATTGGGGGGGCTCTGTGATAGAGGACTGTGGGATTGGGGGCTCATGTGATTGGGGGGCTCTGTGATGGGGAACTGTGTGATTGGTGGCTTGTGTGATTGGGGGCTCTGTGATGGAGGACTGTGTGATTGGGGGCTCATGTGATTGGGGGCTCTGTGATGGGGGACTGTGTGATTGGTGGCTTGTGTGATTGGGGGCTCTGTGATGGAGGACTGTGTGATTGGGGGGCTCATGTTATTGGCGGGCTCTGTGATGGGGACTGTGTGATTGGGGGATTATGTGCTTGGGGGGCTTTATGATGGAGGACTGTGCAATTGGGGGCTCATGTGATTGGGGGAGCTCTGTGATGGGGAACTGTGTGATTGGGGGCTCCTGTGATTGAGGGGCTTGTGTGATTGGGGGGCTTGTGTGATTGTGGGGGCTCTGTGATGGGGGACTGTGTGATTGGGAGGCTCTGTGATTGAGGGTCTGTGTGATTGGGAGCTCATATAATTGGGGGGCTCCGTGATGGTGGACTGTGTGATTGGGGGCCTCATGTGATTAGAGGGCTCTGTGATGGAGGACTGTGTGTTTGGGGGGCTTATGTAATTGGGGAGCTTCTGTGATGGGGACTGTGTGATGGTGGTCTCTGTGATGAGGGGGCACATGAATAGGGGGCCTCTGATGTACAGGCATAAGGGTGACTCTGATGTAATGAGAGGCTCTCATGTAGAAGGGGGGCCTCTGATGTACAGTATAGGGGGCTCTCTGATGTGATGGGGTGGGACCTCTGAATAATAAGGGGTGACTTTTCTTTTTTTTTAAATTTAACTTTATTGCTATCACATTGGGGGCTAAGAAGCCCCCGTTGTGATAGCATTGGCAAGTGACATGTGCTCTTTTTGGAGACCCCCCCCCAAGAGTGGCGGCTGGTGCTCAATATTTTGGGAGGGGGCGGCCAATCAACGACACCAACCCTGCCCCCCATAGGAGATGGACGGGAAGGTGGCGATCAGAGGCCTCCTTACCTTAGGAGGCAGATGAGGAGTATCTGGGGTAGGGCTGATGCTCCTCCTCACTCCGGGGCTGTTGATTCTCCTCCCGGTTGAACAGGAAGTGGGTCCTGAGACCTGATTGGCCAGGGAGTCTTAGGACTCCCTGGCCAATCGAGTCTCAGGATCCGCTTATTGATTGGCCGGGAGGAGAGTCAGGAAGACAATAGCGAAAATTATTTCACTATTGTCACACAACTGGGTGGGCTCACCCTTTTGAAGCCAATTAGAGCCCCAGGCTCTAATTATGTGCTTAAAAAAAAAAAAAACATTGAATTCCGTGCGTCTGGTGCCCTGCATGTAGCTTAGGGGCCGGGCGCACGGATTAGGGGGGGCGGCGCCCCTGCGCCCCGTATGGATTGGCTGCCACTGCCCCCAATGTCTTCCCTGCCATCCACTGCAGCTAATCAAGGTCAAATCATGCTTGATTAGCTGCATCCTCGGCTACAGTAGCCATAGAATTAAAGCTGTGAACCTGAAAGTTACATATTATATGTCACTTCCGGGTCCATGAGTCTCAGTTGGGGCCCAGGAACAGATCAATTCCTATAGTCACTGCTACAGCCATTTTCCACAGCCCCAGGATTCATGGAGGAAGGGGAGAGTCCGGAAACTACTGTGGGCCTTGCCAGTGGAAAGGAAGGGGGCACCCCATGAAGTAATCAGGTGGCTCTACGCCCTGCCCAGATCACTTTGATTTGAAACCCCCGGCTATAAAAATCCCATGCTCATCCCAAGCTCATGGCCACAGCAGCTTGCTTTAAACCCATTGGTTTTGCTTTAACCCACTGGGACGTTCATAATTTTTTTATTTTATACAATCGTATTTCATATTTGAGCTGGACACCCCTTAGGTCACAATTTCCTGTACAGCAGATTTGACAGCCTCGCGTTTCAGACAGGTCGAGCGAGTGTTTTAGGCCATGTATCTGAAAGCCCAGGCAACAAACAAAAATTGCAGTCTCAGAAAAACATGGTCTCCCACTATGAAGGTAAGCAGACATGAAGTGCGCAGGGACTTGGGGAGTTCCTGGGGATATTTTACAGGCGGAGAGCGGCCGCTATAACCGCTTTGAAGAGGCGATCTTCCTGCCAAGGATCTGGCGGTATGCAGCTGTGTCTGAGAGTTATCAGCTCCTCTGTACATACTAAGCAGCTCTTTTCCAGCTAAAATTGACATTCCCGGCTGCGGCGTTACGGTTTAGAAGGCTTGCCGCACTTTAGCAGTAATTACCCGACCGCGCTCCCCAGTGATCGAGCAATTTGAATACATTTGTTTAGCCCAGAATCCTCTAATTTCTCTGCGGACGGGAGTTATTAGCACTTCAAAACCCTCTGAAAGGTCACAAAATGGCGGTGTGCGCTCTCTCGTGTCCCTTCCCGTGTCGCCAGGGCTGCTCCTCGTGAAGAGTAAATAATAGTACTGCTTAAAGGGGCACTATCGGCGACAATACCAGCGTCCAAAAACAGTGGGGTTATATTAGTGCACATGATTATTCCGGATGTACATTCCTTATTTTATTTGCAGACCAAGCTGTCCATCTGTCAGAACCAGGATCTGAACCCACAATCTCTGCTGTATCCAGCGGTGGCTTTCCTTGCTGAGATGCTGGACAGCTCCCTCTCTTAACTCTTGGACTTTTTTGCCTTGACTCTTGTTTCTGGTGAACGTTGAACTCTTTGCTTCTCCCATTAACTTCCTGATTTAAGCCATGTCTCTGCACTTCCTGTTTGCCAGATTATTAGGCTCCCTTCAGCCGATATCTTGCTCCTTTGTGTACCTGCAGCTGTCCTTATCTGCACTACCACCCGTTACCAACCTTTGACTTATTCCTCGACTACACTTCCGCTTGATCCCAACCTGCAACCACTTGTTACTGACCTTTTGCTTGTTTACTGACCACACTTCTGCTTGATCCCTACCTGCTATATCTGCTACTGGACCCCGGCTTTTCTCACCTCCTGGTGGGGGCGATCCTGAGGACCACTACCTGGAACTACTATGCAGCAAAACCCACCCTCAACATTAGGAGTTCTGGTGAACATGGGTTTGTCAGGGACCTGCTGTGACAAGACAGAGGTGCGTGCGTGTGCACATGTGCACACGGGTGCCAGTAGAAGCCGGGCAGCAGCATGTGCGTGAGGGCGCATGCCAGGCGCGTGTGTGCGTGCGCGCATGCGTGGGGGCACGCATCGGATGCGTGTGCGCGCGCATTAGACACTGCTTGGCGCCAAAAGGCCTTTAAAAGGACAGCAGTTACACAAGTGCAGTGCTGTTTGATCTGCAGCTAGTGAATCCTGAAAACCTGTATCTGCCTTCTGATCACCTGTATTGACCCGGCTCTGTTGACTTACCTGATATCTCCAACCTGAGTTTGGCTTGCCTTGACCCTGCTAAAAGGACTTCCTTGTTGATATCTTGTTGCCGACCACTGTCTGCTCATCTGACTTCAGCTACAGCCCTACCTGCTTGACTACCTGTGTTTGACCCGACTTGTTTCACTCTGCTCCAGTCTGTACCTGCCATCTTTCAGGTCCATAACCTGCATCTACCTCCGCTGACACCAGCACATGGACCTACCCAGTGGCTCACCGTCCATCCATCCGTGCCTACACCACAATACTCACAGGCACTCCTACCTCACTGCGCTCTCGAGTCTACTGTTCCTACTCCAGTGGCTCTTGAGCTAGGGCTGTAAGAGAGGTCTCCTCCTACAAGTCAGACTCTACTACGCAGTACGTAACAGGGTTAGTGCTTAGACCCTCCACCTTAGGTGAGTCTGCGTCTTCCGCAGGTGACCTGCTTGTGTAGCTATCCTGCAGGTTTGTGGAAGCCTTTCTACTGCCTCTGAGCCTGACCCCTGACCGTGATACCATCAAAAAGACAAGTGACAAGGGTTAGGACAAACTTTAAGTTTTCTTTCAGACGGTAGGTTGGTGGGCGGTAAAAACGGGCGTCTGAGCCACTATTTTAAGGCCCTCCAGCTGCCCAGCCAAACTGTAAAATACAGTGCATCCAGAAAGTATTCACAGCGCTTCACTTTTTCCACATTTTGTTATGTTACAGCCTTATTCCAAAATGGATTGAATTCATTGTTTTCCTCAAAACAGTAGAAACAATACCCCATAATGACAACATGAAAGAGCTTTGTTTGAAATCTTTGCAAATTTATTAAAACTAGAAAACAAAAAAAATTCCCATGTACATAAGTATTCACAGCCTTTACCATGACACTCAGAATTGAGCTCAGGTGCCTCCTGTTTCCACTGATCATCCTTGAGATGTTTCTACAGTGATTGGAGTCCACCTGTGGTAAATTCAGTTGATTGGACATGATTTGGAAAGGCACACACCTGTCTATATAAAGGTCCCACAGTTAACAGTGCATGTCAGAGCACAAACCAAGCCATGAAGTCCAAGGAATTGTCTGTAGACCTCCGGGACAGGATTGTATGGAGGCACAGATCGGGGGAAGGGTACAGGAAAATTTCTGCAGCATTGAAGGTCCCAATGAGCACAGTGGCCTCCATCATCTGTAAATGGAAGAAGTTTGGAACCACCAGGACTCTTCCTAGAGCGGGACGCCCGGCCAAACTGAGCGATCGGGGGAGAAGGTCCTTACTCAGGGAGGTGACCAAGAACGTGATGGTCAACCTGACAGAGCTCCAGCGGTTCTCTGTGAAGTGAGGAGAACCTTCCAGAAAAACAACCATCTCTGCAGCACTCCACCAATCAGGCCTGCATGGTAGAGTGGCCAGACGGAAGCCACTCCTCAGTAAAAGGCACATGACAGCCCACCTGGAATTTGCCAAAAGGCACCTGAAGGACTCTCAGACCATGAGAAACAAAAATTCTCTGGTCTGATGAAACAAAATTGAACTCTTTGGCCTGAATAGCAAGCGTCATGTCTGGAGGAAACCAGGCACTGCTCATCACCTGACCAATACCATCCCTACAGTGAAGCATGGTGGTGGCAGAATCATGCTGTGGGGATGTTTTTCAGCAGCAGGAAGTGGGAAACTAGTCAGGATCGAGGGAAAGATGAATGCAGCAATGTACAGAGGCATCCCTAATGAAAACCTGCTCCAGAGCGCTCTGGACCTCAGACTGGGGGTGAAGGTTCCTCTTCCAACAGGACAACGACCCTAAGCACACAGCCAAGATAACAAAGGAGTGGCTATGGGACAACCATGTGAATGTCCTTGAGTGGCTCAGCCAAAGCCCCAACTTGAACCCGACTGAACATCTCTGGAGAGATCTGAAAATGGCTGTGCACCGACGCTCCCCGTCCAACCTGATGGAGCTTGAGAGGTCCTGCAAAGAAGAATGGGAGAAACTGATTTGGAAAGGTACTCACAGGTGTGTGCCTTTCCAAATCACGTCCAATCAACTGGATCCAATCAAGTTGGAGAAACATCTCAAGGATGATCAGTGGAAACAGGAGGCACCTGAGCTCAATTTTGAGTGTCATGGCAAAGGATGCGAATATTTATGTACATGGGATTTTTTTGCTTCTAAATTTTAATAAAATTGCAAAGATTTCAAACTTCTTTCACGTTATCATTATGGGGAATTGTTTTTAGAATTTTGAGGAAAATAATGAATTTAATCCATTTTGGAATGCACTAGGCCTGAAGTGATCTAGCAGGACCTCATTTTCTTTTCCACTCTAACAATCACTTTAATTCCCTTTTTCTTAATGTTTTTTTTTATTTAGGATTTTCCATCAATATGCTTTTCCCTTTTTAATGATTTTAAATGAAATTCTATTAAAACATAACATTTTGTTCTATAGGGCGGTAGTTTGGGTTTTTAGCGCATTTGCGTTTCACTTGAAAAGATATTTAGTTTTTTTTCTTTGTAGAGTACAAACTTGACTTTAAACCTGCAGTAATGAAGCCGGATTCTTCAAGTCTCCATTTCGGTCAGTGTTAAGGTGATTCAATGAAATTTTATTAACTTGAAAACACTAACAGAAGACCCAAGGTCAACGGCTAATACCTTATCTTTTCCCAGTAAAAAATTTTGTAACCTGAGGACCATTCAAGTCTATTGGTCCAGGGGTTTTTTAATTTTTTAAATTTTTGGGGTGTCTCAAAGAGTTTATGGACAATTTAAAGGGGGGAAAAAAAAGCAACTAAAAAGTCCTTCAACGTTATTGCCACTTACAACAAACAGTTACAAGTTGTCATTTTCCAATTGCAAATTTATTATTCTAATTTATTGATAGGTGGTGAATTTCTACAGATCATTCCTTAGGTCCAGGTCTTCTTTTAGACCAGATATATCCTAAATTCAGAGTCATTTTTCCATCCATACAGAGCATCCAGAAAGTATTTACAGCGCTTCACTTTTTCCACATTGTCTTATATTACAGCCTTATTCCAAAATTGATTAAATTCATTATTTTCCTCAAAACTCCACAAACAATACCCCATGATGACAACGTGAAAGAAGTTTGTTTGAAATCTTTTCAAATTGAATAAAAATAAAAAAAACTAGAAAATTCCCATGTACATAAGTATTCACAGCCTTTACCATGACACTCAAAATTGAGCTCAGGTGCCTTTCCACCGATCATCCTTGAGATGTTTCTACATTGATTGGAGTCCACCTGCGGTAAATTCAGTTGATTGGACATGATTTGGAAAGGCACACACCTGTCTATATAAGGTCCCACATATAACAGTGCATGTCAGAGAACAAACCAAGCCATGAAGTCCAAGGAATTGTCTGTAGACCTCCGGGACAGGATTGTATGGAGGCACAGATCTGGGGAAGGGTACAAAAAAATTTCTGCAGCATTGAAGGTCCCAATGAGCACAGTGGTCTGTCTCCATCATTCATAAATGGAAGAAGTTTGGAACCACCAGGACTCTTCCTAGAGCGGGCCGCCCAGCCAAACTGATCGATCGGAGGAGAAGGGCTTTAGTCGGAGAGGTGACTAAGAACCCGATGGTCACTCTGACAGAGCTCCATTGTTTCTCTGTGGAGAGAGGAGAACCTTCCAGAAGAACAACCATCTCTGCAGCACTCCACCAATCAGGCCTGTATGGTAGAGTGGCCAGACGGAAGCCACTCATCAGTAAAAGGCACATGACAGCCCACCTGGAGTTTGCCAAAAGGCACCTGAAGGACTCTCAGGCCATGAGAAACAAAATCCTCTCGTCCGATAAAACAAAGATTGAACTCTTTGACCTGAATGGCAAGCGTCATGTCTGGAGAAAACCAGGCACTGCTCATCACCTGGCCAATACCATCCCTACAGTGAAGCATGGTGGTGGCAGCATCATGCTGTGGGGATGTTTTTCAGCAGCCGGAGCTGGGAGACGACTCAGGATCGAGGGATAGATGAATGCAGCAATGTACAGAGATATCTTTGATGAAAACCTGCTCCAGAGCACTCTGGACCTAAGACTGGGGCAAAGGTTCATCTTCCAGCAGGACAACGACCCTAAGCACACAGCCAAGATAACAAAGGAGTGGCTACGGGACAAATCTGTGAATGTCCTTGAGTGGCCCAGCCAGAGCCCAGACTTGAACCCGATTGAACATCTCTGGAGAGATCTGAAAATGGCTGTACACTGACGCTCCCCATCCAACCTGATGGAGCTTGAGAGGTCCTACAGAGAAGAATGGGAGAAACTTCCCAATAATAAGTGTTCCAAGCTTGTAGCATCATACTCAACAAGACTTGAGGCTGTAATTTGTGCCAAAGGTGCTTCACCAAACTATTGAGCAAAGGCTGTGATACTTATGTACATGGGATTTTTTTCATTTTTTTTTTGTATTTTTTATAAATTTGCAAAGATTTCAAACAAACTTCTTTCATGTTGTCATTATGGGGTATTGTTTGTAGAATTGTGAGGAAAATAATTTTAATTTAATCAATTTTGGAATAAGGCTGTAACATAAAATGTGGAAAAAGTGAAGCGCTGTGAATACTTTCCGGATGCACTGTACATCCAGAGCCTCTGGTTTATAGACCGGATACATCCTAAATAGGGATGAGCCAAACACCCCCCCGGTTCGGTTTGCAGCAGAACATGCAAACAGGAAAAAAGTTTGCTCGAACACGCGAACACCGTTAAAGTCTATGGGACACGAACATGAATAATCAAAAGTGCTAATTTTAAAGGCTTATATGCAAGTTATTGTCATAAAAAGTGTTTGGGGACCCGGGTCCTGCCCCAGGAGACATGGATTAATGCAAAAAAAAGTTTTAAAAATGACAGTTTTTTCGGGAGCAGTATTTTTAATAATGCTTAAAGTGAAACAATAAAAGTGAAATATTCCTTTAAATTTCGTACCTGGGGGATGTCTATAGTATGCCTGTAAAGGGGCGCATGTTTCCCGTGTTTATAACAGTCTGAGAGCAAAATGATATTTCAAAGGAAAAAAGGTCATTTAAAACTACTCACGGCTATAAGGAATTGTCGGCCCCGGCAATACAGATAAAAGATGTCATTGAAAAAAACGGCATGGGATTCCCCTTGGGTCTGGTAGGAATATTAAGGGGAACCCCGAACCAAAATTAAAAAAAAAAAATTGCATCGGGGGGGTTCCCCCCAAATTCCATATCAGGCCCTTCAGGTCTGGTATGGATATTAAGGGGAACCCCGCGTCAAAATTTAAAAAAAATATGGCATGGGGGTCCCCCTCAAAATCCATACCAGCCACTTCAGGTCTGATATGGATTTTAAGGGGAACTCCACGCCAAAATTTAAAAAAAAATGGCGTGGGGGGCCCCCCAAAAATCCATACTAGACCCTTATCTGAGCACGCAACCTGGCAGGCTGCAGGAAAAGAAAGGGGGACGAGAGAGCGCCCCCCCCCCCTCCTAAACCATACCAGGCCACATGCCCTCAACATGGGGAGGGTGCTTTGGGGTAGCCCCCCAAAGCACCTTGTCCCTATGTTGATGAGGACAAGGGCCTCATCCCCACAACCCTTGCCTGGTGGTTGTGGGGGTCTGCGGGGGGCTTATTGGAATCTGGAAGCCCCCTTTAACAAGGGGATCCCCAGATCCCATCCCCCCCGTGTGAAATTGTAATGGGGTACAAATGTACCCCTACCATTTCACAAAAAAAGTGTCAAAATGGTAAAAATGATAAGACACGGCCTGGGACAAGTCCTTTACTAACAAATAAAAATGTCTCACGAAGTCCATTCATCTTCTTCTCTCGCTCCGCCGATGGACCGAAAAAACCCCCAAAAAAACGACCGACCCGCCTTCATGGGAGGCTCCCGCCGTATGCCGCATCTTTGCTTTGACAGTTCTTTTATAACTGAGGGCGGGGCCACACCGTTATGTTCCCGGGTGACCCTGCCCCCCTCTGACGCATGGGGACTTTCCTATGGCTTTCCCGTAAATGTTTATATATATATATATATAAATAATTGTTTATAAATATTCATTTTATATATATTTATTTTTATGTCTATTTATTATATTGTTTATCTCTCTTTAGATAGATAGATAGATAGATAGATAGATAGATAGATAGATAGATAGATAGATAGATAGATAGAAATATAAATAAACAATATAATAAATAAAAGAGACATAAAAATAAATATATATAAAATATATAAATATTCATAAACAATTTTATATATATATATATATATATATATATATATATATATATATATATATATATACACTACCGTTCAAAAGTTTGGGGTCACATTGAAATGTCCTTATTTTTGAAGGAAAAGCACTGTACTTTTAAATGAAGCTAACTTTAAACTAGTCCTAACTTTAAACAAATATACTCTATACATTGCTAATGTGGTAAATGACTATTCTAACTGCAAATGTCTAGTTTTTGGTGCAATATCTACATAGGTGTATAGAGGCCCATTTCCAGCAACTATCACTCCAGTGTTCTAATGGTACAATGTGTTTGCTCATTGGCTCAGAAGGCTAATTGATGATTAGCAAACCCTTGTGCAATCATGTTCACACATCTAAAAACAGTCTAGCTCCTTCCAGAAGCTACAAAACTGACCTTCCTGTGAGCAGATTGAGTTTCTGGAGCATCACATTTGTGGGGTCAATTAAACGCTCAAAATGGCCAGAAAAAGAGAACTTTCATCTGAAACTCGACAGTCTATTCTTGTTCTTAGAAATGAAGGCTATTCCATGCGAGAAATTGCAAAGAAATTGAAGATTTCCTACAACGGTGTGTACTACTCCCTTCAGAGGACAGCACAAACAGGCTCTAACCAGAGTAGAAAAAGAAGTGGGAGGCCGCGTTGCACAACTAAGCAAGAAGATAAGCACATTAGAGTCTCTAGTTTGAGAAACAGACGCCTCACAGGTCCCCAACTGGCATCTTCATTAAATAGTACCCGCAAAACACCAGTGTCAACATCTACAGTGAAGAGGCGGCTGCGGGATTTTGGGCTTCAGGGCAGAGTGGCAAAGAAAAAGCCATATCTGAGACTGGCCAATAAAAGAAAAAGATTAAGATGGGCAAAAGAACACAGACATTGGACAGAGGAAGACTGGAAAAAAGTGTTGTGGACAGATGAATCCAAGTTTGAGGTGTTTGGATCACAAAGAAGAACGTTTGTGAGACGCAGAACAAATGAAAAGATGCTGGAAGTATGCCTGACGCCATCTGTTAAGCATGGTGGAGGTAATGTGATGGTCTGGGGTTGCTTTGGTGCTGGTAAGGTGGGAGCTTTGTACAGGGTAAAAGCTAAGGAAGGCTATCACTCCATTTTGCAACGCCATGCCATACCCAGTGGACAGCGCTTGATTGGAGCCAATTTCATCCTACAACCGGACAATGACCCTAAACACACCTCCAAATTGTGCAAGAACTATTTACAGCAGAAGCAGGCAGCTGGTATTCTATCGGTAATGGAGTGGCCAGCACAGTCACCAGATCTGAACCCCATTGAGCTGTTGTGGGAGCAGCTTGACCGTATGGTACGCCAGAAGTGCCCATCCAACCATTCCAACTTGTGGGAGCTGCTTCTAGAAGCGTGGGGTGCAATTTCTCCAGCTTACCTCAATAAATTAACAGCTAGAATGCCAAAGGTGTGCAATGCTGTAATTGCTGCAAAAGGAGGATTCTTTGATGAAAGCAAAGTTTGATGTAAAAACAATGTTATTTCAAATACAAATCATTATTTCTAACCTTGTCAATGTCTTGACTCTATTTTCTATTCATTTCACAACGTATGGTGGTGAATAAGTGTGACTTTTCATGGAAAACACAAAATTGTTTGGGTGACCCCAAACTTTTGAACGGTAGTGTATATATATATATATATATATATATATATACATACATACATACATACATACATACATACATAATTTAATTCATTTAATAGATAGATAGATAGATAGATAGATAGATAGATAGATAGATAGATAGATAGATAGATAGATAGATAGATAGATAGATAGATATTGAGAGAGAGAGAGAAATATAAATAAACAATATAATAAATAAAGAGTACATATATTGTATATAATATATCACATAAGAATAAATATAAATACTGTAAATAAATATCAAAATAAAATATAAATGTTTAACCACTTCAGCCCCGGAAGGATTTACCCCCTTCCTGACCAGAGCACTTTTTACAATTCGGCACTGCGTCGCTTTAACTGCTAATTGCGCGGTCATACAATGGTGTACCCAAACGGAATTTGCGTCCTTTTCTTCCCACAAATAGAGCTTTCTTTTGATGGTATTTGATCACCTCTGCCGTTTTTATTTTTTGCGCTATACACGGAAAAAGACCGAAAATTTTGAAAAAAAATGATATTTTCTACTTTTTGTTCTAAAAAAAATCCAATAAACTCAATTTTAGTCATACATTTAGGCCAAAATGTATTCGGCCACATGTCTTTGGTAAAAAAAATGTCAATAAGCGTATATTTATTGGTTTGCGCAAAAGTTATAGCGTCTACAAACTAGGGTACATTTTCTGGAATTTACACAGCCTTTAATTTATGACTGCCTATGTTGTTTCTTGAGGTGCTAAAATGGCAGGGCAGTACAAAACCCCCACAAATGACCCCATTTTGGAAAGTAGACACCCCAAGGAATTTGCTGAGAGGCATGTTGAGCCCATTGAATATTCATTTTTTTTGTCCCAAGTGATTGAATAATGACAAAAAAAAAAAAAAAAAAAAAAATTACAAAAAGTTGTCACTAAATGATATATTGCTCACACAGGCCATGGGCATATGTGGAATTGCACCCCAAAATACATTTAGCTGCTTCTCCTGAGTACGGGGATACCACATGTGTGGGACTTTTTGGGAGCCTAGCCGCGTACGGGGCCCCGAAAACCAATCACTGCCTTCAGGATTTCTAAGGGCGTACATTTTTGATTTTACTCCTCACTGCCTATCACAGTTTTGAAGGCCATAAAATGCCCAGATGACATAAAACCCCCCCAAATTACCCCATTTTGGAAAGTAGACACCCCAAGCTATTTGCTGAGAGGCATGTTGAGTCCATGGAATGTTTTATATTTTGACACAAGTTGCGGGAAAGTGACAAATTTTTTTTTTTTTTTTTTTTTTTTGCACAAAGTTGTCACTAAATGATATATTGCTCACACAGGCCATGGGCATATGTGGAATTGCACCCCAAAATACATTTAGCTGCTTCTCCTGAGTATGGGGATACCACATGTGTGGGACTTTTTGGGAGCCTAGCCGCGTACGGGACCCCGAAAACCAATCACTGCCTTCAGGAATTCTAAGGGCGTACATTTTTGATTTTACTCCTCACTGCCTATCACAGTTTCGGAGGCCATGGAATGCCCAGGTGGCACAAACCCCCCCCCAAATGACCCCATTTTGGAAAGTAGACACCCCAAGCTATTTGCTGAGAGGCATGGTGAGTATTTTGCAGCTCTCATTTGTTTTTGAAAATAAAGAAAGACGAGAAAAAAAAATTTTTTTTTTCTTTTTTCAATTTTCAAAACTTTGTGACAAAAAGTGAGGTCTGCAAAATACTCACTATACCTCTCATCAAATAGCTTGGGGTGTCTACTTTCCAAAATGGGGTCATTTGGGGGTTTTTTTTGCCACCTGGGCATTCCATGGCCTCCGAAACTGTGATAGGCAGTGAAGAGTGAAATCAAAAATTTACGGCCTTAGAAAGCCTGAAGGCGGTGCTTGGTTTTCGGGGTCCCGTACGCGGCTAGGCTCCCAAAAAGTCTCACACATGTGGTATCCCCGTACTCAGGAGAAGCAACAGAATGTATTTTGGGGTGTAATTTCACATATTCCCATGGCATGTTTGAGCAATATATCATTTAGTGACAACTTTGCGCAAAAAAAAATAAAAAAAATAAAAAATTGTCTCTTTCCCGCAACTTGTGTCACAATATAAATTATTCCATGGACTCAACATGACTCTCAGCAAATAGCTTGGGGTGTCTACTTTCCAAAATGGGGTCATTTGGGGGGGTTTTGAACTGTCCTGGCATTTTATGCACAACATCTAGAAGCTTATGTCACACATCACCCACTCTAACCACTTGAAGACAAAGCCCTTTCTGACACTTATTGTTTACATAAAAAAATAATTTTTTTTTGCAAGAAAATTACTTTGAACCCCCAAACATTATATATTTTTTTTAAAGCAAATGCCCTACAGATTAAAATGGTGGGTGTTTCATTTTTTTTTTTCACACAGTATTTGCGCCGCAATTTTTCAAACGCATTTTTTGGGGAAAAAACACACTTTTTTACATTTTAATGCACTAAAACACACTATATTGCCCAAATGTTTGATGAAATAAAAAAGATGATCTTAGGCCGAGTACATGGATACCAAACATGACATGCTTTAAAATTGCGCACAAACGTGCAGTGGCGACAAACTAAATACATTTTTAAAAGCCTTTAAAAGCCTTTACAGGTTACCACTTTAGATTTACAGAGGAGGTCTACTGCTAAACTTACTGCCCTCGATCTGACCTTCGCGGCGATACCTCACATGCATGGTGCAATTGCTGTTTACATTTGACGCCAGACCGACGCTTGCGTTCGCCTTAGCGCGAGAACAGGGGGGACAGGGGTGCTTTTTTTTTTTTTTTTTTTTTTTTTTTTTCTTTATTATTATTATTTTTTTATCTTATTTTTAAACTGTTCCTTTCATTTTTTTTTTAAATCATTTTTATTGTTATCTCAGGGAATGTAAATATCCCCTATCATAGCAATAGGTAGTGACAGGTACTCTTTTTTGCAAAAATTGGGGTCTATTAGACCCTAGATTTCTCCTCTGCCCTCAAAGCATCTGACCACACCAAGATCGGTGTGATAAAATGCTTTCCCAATTTCCCAATGGCGCTATTTACATCCGGCGAAATCTAAGTCATAAAATGCTCGTAGCTTCCGGTTTCTTAGGCCATAGAGATGTTTGGAGCCACTCTGGTCTCTGATCAGCTCTATGGTCAGCTGGCTGAATCACCGGCTGCATTTTCAGGTTCCCTGTTGAGACAGGAGAGCCAGAGAAAAACACGGAAGACGGTGGGGGGGGGGGGGCATTCCCTCCCACTGCTTGTAAAAGCAGTCTAGAGGCTAATTAGCCGCTAGGATTGCTTTTACATGAAAGCCGACCGCTGGCTGAAAAGAATGATACCAAGATGATACCTAAACCTGCAGGCATCATTCTGGTATAACCATTCAAAGTCGTGAATGGCGTACCTGAAGACAAAAAAATGGTTAACAATAAAGCACAGTAAACGGTAAAGTATAAAAAATTGCATACCTGAAAAACAAACATGATAAAACATAATAACAATAAAACATTGCAGAATAGAATACAGTAAAAAAGAGCAGAACAATAGAGAGAGAGAATAGAGAGAGAAAGAACAATAAAACGACAACTATTTTTTTTTTATTTTATATTTTTGTATGTGTTTTTTTTTTTTGTAACTAACTTTTATAACTGTACCCGGTTCCAGGTTCGGGTCTCTCAAAATGCGATGGCATCTTGGGAGACCCTGTGAAAGTGTGCCTAGTCTGTGGAATGCTGTACCCTACGCTAATAGTCAACTAGTGCATGGTAGCGTTCAAAACATTCACCAATGCAAAGACCAGGATTGTCAGGACAGGAGGGACAATAATAGCGGGTGTCACGCCTATATCCGCGCTAGCTGCAGACACAATATCTTTTTTGGGGGCGTTCGCTGGGTAGGGGTACTCGGGAGGACATAAAGAAAATGCCTCTCATGCAGCCGACTGCATTTGGTTGGGGATGTGAATGGGGGAAGTACGGGCGCTGCAGAAGCGGTGGGTTCCCAATTAGGATTGGCGAATGCAGCAGGAAGGGCACTATGGGCACGACGGGCCTGTGTTTGTCTTTTTGGTGGCAGCGGGACACTACTTGTGCTTGCCACCTCACCAGCTTGAACTGCACTTATGGGACTCGCCACGTCACCAAGTGTTACTGCAGTGCTGGTTTGACTACGACCGGGGTGTACTAGGCCGCTGGCGCTTGCCAGTTCACCAAAACGCTACCAAAAAAACTGTTAGCGATCGCAGGGATCAGGCCTGACTCTGCGAACGCTGCAGTTATGCGTTTAGTGTTCTGTAAGTGACAGTGATCGATCGATACTGCACTTGGGTGGGCTGGGCTGGGCCGGGCGGAGGGGCAAAACGCAGGTGCTAGCAGGTATCTGGGCTGATCCCGCTAACACTGCGTTTGTGGGAACCCTAAACTGCTGGGGACGCTAGTATAGATCTGATCGGATCAGATATTGATCCGTTCAGATACTATACCACTAAGGGAGGCGTATGCTGCGTGCGTGGGTGTTAGCGGTACTGGCGCTAATCTGACGCTGCCTGGGGCTGGTGCTTGCCAGTTCACCAAAACGCTACCAAAAAAACTGTTAGTGATCGCAGGGATCAGGCGTGACTCTGCGAACGCTGCAGTTATGCGTTTAGTGTTTTGTAAGTGACAGTGATCGATTGATACTGCACTTGGGTGGGCTGGGCCGGGCCGGGCGGACGGGAAAAACGCAGGTGCTAGCAGGTATCTGGGCTGATCCCGCTAACACTGCGTGTTTGGGAACCCTAAACTGCTGGGGACACTAGTATAGATCTGATCGGATCAGATATTGATCCGTTCAGATACTATACCACTAAGGGAGGTGTACGGTGCGTGCGTAGGTGTTAGCGCTACTGGCGCTAACCTGACGCTGCCTGGGGCTGGTGCTTGCCAGTTCACCAAAACGCTACCAAAAAAACTGTTAGCGATCGCAGGGATCAGGCCTGACTCTGCGTACGCTGCAGTTATGCGTTTAGTGTTTTGTAAGTGACAGTGATCGATCGATACTGCACTTGGGTGGGCTGGGCTGGGCCGGGCGGAGGGGCAAAACGCAGGTGCTAGCAGGTATCTGGGCTGATCCCGCTAACACTGCGTTTTCGGGAACCCTAAACTGCTGGGGACGCTAATATAGATCTGATTGGATCAGATATTGATGCGTTCAGATACTATACCACTAAGGGAGGCGCATGCTGCGTGCGTGGGTGTTAGCGGTACTGGCGCTAATCTGACGCTGCCTGGGGCGACGCATATCACCGCCGGGCGATCGGGGGGCTAAACCTTTATTCGGTAATAAACGGCGGGTGCCCTGACACTATAAAAAATAAACGAACTAACCAGCGTCACCCGTAACAGTTATACGGTGATCAGTGGTGAAAGGGTTAACTAGGGGGCAATCAAGGGGTTAAAACATTTATTAGGTAGTATATGGGGGTCCCTGTCACTATAAAACGCTGACGGCGAACCTAAATATTTATGTCCCTAACTAGCGTCACCAGCGACACTAATACAGCGATCAGAAAAATGATCGCTTAGTGACACTGGTGACGGAGGGTGATCAAGGGGTTAAAACTTTATTAGGGGGGGTTAGGGGGGTACCCTAGACCTAAAGGGGGCCTAACATTCACTGCCCTAACACACTAACTGTCACAAACTGACACCAATACAGTAATCAGAAAAAAAAAAAAAAAAAAAAAAAAACCTGCTTTGTGTCAGTTTGTGACAGGGGGGGGGGTGATTGGGGGGGATCGGGGGGCGATCGGGGGGGGGATCGGGGTGTAATGTGTGCCTGGCATGTTCTACTGTGTGTGTGTGTGTTGTGCACTCACATTACAGTCTTCTCTCCTCGGCCCGGAACGGAAAATACCGAGCCGAGGAGAGATGACATCATTTCCTCTGCCTCTGTGTACAATACAGAGGCAGGGAAATGATCCCATTGGCTGGGAGCGATCGCGAGGGGGGGGCCACGAATGGATGGCCTCCCCCTCACCACCGATCGCCGGGGGACATTTGCCGACCGTCGCAGGCACCGGGGGGGGGTCCGATCGGACCCCCCACCCGTGGGCAGGCAGGGACGTACAGGTAAGCCCTTTTGCCTGCCCGTGCCGCTTTGTCGACGTACATCTGTGTGCGGCGGTCGGCAAGTGGTTAATAAATAGACAAATAAACAAACATATGAATATACTGCATGTATTTGGATCCTTATAGATGAATGAATCAATCGAAATCCCACTTGGCTGCCAAGGATGCTAGCACTTTAAACTTCCATATTGCATAAGCACATAATTTTAATGCAGTAATTAGGGATGAGCTTCGTGTTCGAGTCGAACCCATGTTCGACTCGAACATCGGCTGTTCGACCGTCCGTCGAATTGCGAACGATATGGGCCGTTCGCGCCAAATTCGTGTGGCGCGTCACGGCCCATAATTCACTGCGGCATCGCAGTGCATTGCTGGCTGATGATTGGCCAAGCATGCACTATGACCCGCATGCTTGGCCAATCACAGCGCCGTCAGTAGAGAGAGCTGTAATTGGCCAAAGCCAGGGTGGCTTTGGCCAATTATGGCTCAGGGGATTTAGTACACGCCCCACACTATATAAGGCCGCCTGCACGGCGGCCCTGTGTAGTGTGTGTTCCGGTGTGCTGAGAGATAGAGAGAGAGAGAGACAGTGTCATTTGATTTGAGTTAGATAGATTAGGCAGAACAGTCAGTCAGTTAGCTGCACTTACAGTGTATTGTGTATATATATGCATCCCAGGTGTTGCATATATATATATATACACTGTATTCAGTTTAGCTAGATCCGTTCCTGTTATCTTCTAGACTATTTACATTTAGTGCAGTGCGTCCTGCTCACAGTGTTCAGCTAGATCCGTTCCTGCTATTTACATTTAGTGCAGTGCGTCCTGCTCACAGTGTTCAGCTAGATCCGTTCCTGCTATTTACATTTAGTGCAGTGCGTCCTGCTCACAGTGTTCAGCTAGATCCGTTCCTGCTATTTACATTTAGTGCAGTGCGTCCTGCTCACAGTGTTCAGCTAGATCCGTTCCTGCTATTTACATTTAGTGCAGTGCGTCCTGCTCACAGTGTTCAGCCAGATCCGTTCCTGCTATATACATTTAGTGCAGTACGTCCTGCTCACAGTGTTCAGCTAGATCCGTTCCTGTTATCTTCCTACTGACAGGCAGGCTTGTCTGGTTACAGTATATAAAGCTACCTGAAGAAAATTACAGGTGTTCTATCCCAGCTTAGTGCAGCTACAGGCCATTAGTATGTCTGGAAGGCCAAGAAGGAGAGGCAGACAGTCACAAGCCAATAAGAGAGGGCAAGCAGGCTCTGTGTCTAGTGCTGGTCGTGGAGACGGTGCATCCTCATCAGCACGTGGCCATGGGACACGCTTGGCCTTTTTTTCGGCAGCTGGCCGTGTTGAGCCGCAGCATGCGGAAGACTTGGTCGAGTGGATGACCAAGCCGTCCTCATCCTCCTCATCCTCTCTCACCCATGCCCAGGGTGCTTTGTCTGGCAAAGCAGCGGCCTCTTCCCTCAGCTCAATGTCATCAGTGACTCCTTCCCTAGCTCCACCATGTCCTCCTGAGGATTCCCTCGAACTGTTTGACCACAGTGTTGGGTACATGCTCCAGGAGGATGCCCAGCGTTTGGAAGGCTCTGATGATGATACTGAGCTCGATGAAGGCAGTAACATGAGCACGGACAGAGGGGGTGCCCAAGAAGGACAGCAATCTGGCAGTCATGCTCCCCCTGCTGCAGCATACTGCCAGGTTTGCTCCAGTGATGAGGAGGGAGGGGATGATGAGGTCACTGACTCAACGTGGGTGCCTGATAGGAGAGAGGAGGAGGAGGAGGAGGAGGAGGAGGAGGCGGCACATCACCAACGAGGCAGGATGCCCTCCAGGGGCCAGCCTAAGGGCAGCACATTGACTGCATCACACCCCAAAGCTCCACATGTGCAGGGCGCTGCAGTCTCTGCGCGTTATTCAAAAAGTTCTTTGGTGTGGGCCTTTTTTGAGACGAGTGCATCAGATCGCACCGCTGCTATTTGCAACATATGTCTCAAGCGTATCTCGCGTGGCCAAAACATCTCCCGCTTGGGCACCACATGCTTGACCAGACATATGTTGACCTGCCATGCAGTTCGTTGGCAAGCGTATCTAAAAGACCCACACCAAAGAACAAAGAGGATCTCTCCTTGCTCCTCATCAGCTGAGATTTCCAACCCCACTAGACCTTCAGTCCTCTCTGAGACCTGCAGTGAGAGGAATGAAGGTGTAGAATTAGGTGTGTCACAGCCAAGTACTTGTGGGCAATCTGCTTTTGGTACACCGACGTCAGATTGTACCAGGCAAATTTCCCTGCCCCAGCTGCTGCACCGCCGAAAGAAGTTTGCTCCCAGCCATCCACATGCCCAGCGGTTGAATGCTAGCTTGGCAAAATTGCTAGCACTTCAACTGCTGCCTTTTCAGTTGGTAGACTCTGCCCCCTTCCGTGAGTTTGTGGAATGTGCGGTTCCTCAGTGGCAGGTACCCAAACGCCACTTTTTCTCACGGAAGGCGATTCCGGCTCTCTATCGGCATGTGGAAGGCAATGTCCATGCCTCGCTGGACAGGGCGGTCAGCGGTAAGGTGCATATTACCGCTGACTCATGGTCCAGCAGGCATGGACAGGGACGTTACCTAAGTTTCACGGCGCATTGGGTGACTCTGCTGGCAGCTGGGAAGGATGCAGGACAAGGTGCAGTAGTGTTGGAGGTTGTTCCGCCACCACGCCTCCAAAATGCTGATTGTGACACACCTCTCTCCTCCACCCCCTCCTCTTCTTCTTCCTCCATGGCCTCTTCCTCGGAACCAGCGGTGCTCCGTAGGCGTTCAAGGGGCTACGCAAGTACGCAGGCCAAAAGATGCCATGCGGTGCTTGAGCTGGTGTGCTTGGGGGACAGGAGCCACACTGGGGCAGAGGTTCTGTCAGCTCTGCAGGGGCAGGTTCAGAGGTGGTTGACGCCACGCCAACTTAAGGCAGGAATGGTGGTTTGCGACAATGGCACCAACCTCCTCTCTGCCCTCCGACAGGGACAACTGACCCATGTGCCCTGTTTGGCTCACGTCCTTAACTTGGTGGTGCAGCGGTTCTTGGGCAGGTACCCGGGCTTACAGGATGTCCTGAGGCAGGCCAGGAAAGTCTGTGTGCATTTCCGCCGGTCATATAATGCCAGTGCTCGGCTGACGGACCTCCAAAAGGAGTTTAACCTGCCCAAGAACCGCCTAATCTGTGACATGCCCACCAGGTGGAACTCAACGTTGGCCATGCTGCAGCGGCTGCACACGCAGCAGAGGGCCATCAATGAGTACCTGTGCGACTATGGCACCAGGACAGGGTCAGGGGAGCTTGGTTTTTTTTCACCCCGCCAGTGGGCCATGATCAGGGATGCATGCACTGTGCTGTCACCATTCGAGGAGGCCACGAGGATGGTGAGCACTGACAGTGCATGCATCAGTGACACTGTCCCCCTTGTCCACCTGTTGGAGCACACGCTGCGTGGAATAATGGACAGGGCACTTGAGGCAGAACAGAGGCAGGAAGAGGAGGACTTCCTTAGCTCTCAAGGCCCCCTTTATCCAGACAGTGTTCCTGCGTGCCCGCCGATCACACAGGAAGAGGACGAGGAGGAGGAGGAGGAGGAGGAAGATTGTGTCAGTATGGAGGTGGAGCCTGGCACTCAGCATCAGCAGCAGTCTTTAAGGGATCAGTCCCAAGGAACACATGGACTTGTACGTGGCTGGGAGGAGGTGGCTACGGACGTTGTTGTCCTTAGTGACCCAGAGGACTCCGGACCGAATGCCTCAGCAAACCTACGCTGCATGGCCTCCCTGATCCTGCAAAGCCTGCGTAAGGATCCTCGTATTCGTGGTATCAAGGAGAAGGACCAATACTGGCTGGCAACCCTCCTTGATCCACGTTACAAGGGTAAGGTTGCGGACCTTATCTTGCCATCGCAGAGGGAGCAGAGGATGAAACATCTTCGGGAGGCCTTGCAGAAAGGTCTGTGCAACGCGTTCCCAGAGACTGGGAGGTTACAAACTCCTGTTTCTGGACAACGTGTTGCTGAGGCTTCGGTCAGTCAAAGAAGGAGCGGTGGAGAAGGTGGCCGTCTGACCGATGCGTTCAGACAATTTTTTGGTCCGCAGCCCCAAGGTATGATCGGTTCCAGCAACCATCGCCAGCGTCTGTTTTACATGGTGCAGGAATACCTAGGGGCAAGATCAGACTTGGACACCTTTCCCACCGAAAATCCTCTGGGTTACTGGGTCTTGAGGATGGATCACTGGCCAGAGCTTGCACAGTATGCAATTGAGCTACTGGCCTGTCCTGCATCCAGCGTTCTTTCGGAACGCACATTCAGTGCTGCTGGAGGCGTGGTAACCGATCACAGGGTGCGTCTGTCCACCGACTCGGTCGATCGGCTGACCTTCATAAAAATGAATCAGTCTTGGATCACCACCAGCTACCAAGCACCTGATGCTGATGTAACCGAATAATTTTTTTTGAAATCTCAGATCCCTTCAAAGACTGCCTATGCTGATGCTGAGTGACTATCCCTGAGTAATTATCCTCTTCCTCCTCAATCATCACGCTGATAGCTTGTAAGAACATTTTTGGTTCTGGGCGCCACCACCAGTGCCTAAGGCACAATTTTTCAGCCCCTCTTTAACAGGGGCGTGTAATTACAATTTTTGATGTAATACTTTGCAGCAGGGCTCGTTCCTGCGTTCCAACTAGAGTGTCTGTGAGGGGTTGCAGTGTTGTGGCACCAGCACCAGTGCCTAAGGCCCAATTTTTCTGCCCCTGTCTAACAGGGGCGTGTAATTACAATTTTTGAAGCAATACTTTGCAGCAGGGCTCGTTCCTGCGTTCCAACTAGAGTGTCTGTGAGGGGTTGCAGTGTTGTGGCACCAGCACCAGTGCCTAAGGCCTAATTTTTCAGCTCCTGTTCAACAGGGGCATGTAATTACAATTCTTGATCTAATATTTCACAGCAGGGCCCTGTGAGGGCTTACAGTGTTGTGGCCACAGCAACACCTAAGGCCCAAATTTCTGCTGAGTATATAGGGCAGGACCCTACTTTCAAACATCTAACTTACAAAGGACTCCTACTTGCAAACGGAAGGAGACAACAGGAAGTGAGATGAAATCTACCCCTAGGAAGGGAAATTCTCTCCTGTAAGAGTTAATATGGGAAAAACATTTCTCCTTTCCACTGATGCTTTCCAATCCTTGTTCCACAAAAAAACCCAAATTTTCAAAAAACATTTTTCATTGGGACAAAAAGTGAGGTGAAATCTTCTGAAGAGGAGGAAAGACAGCAAAACAAATGTCACAGGGGTGATAACCCTTCCCTATGTTTTCCAAAAAGCTTAAAAAAGATTTTTTGGCTGGAGCTAAACACGTTAAAAATGTTCCCCTTCAAAATTACAAAGAGATTCTACTTAACAACAAACCTACAGTCCCTGTCTTGTTTGCACCGCCTGTATACTGCTGTTCAGAGTATATAGGGCCTTTCCTTATTTTAATTTGGGTGCGGGGTTCCCCTTAATATCCATACAGGACCCAAAGGGCCTGGTAATGGACTGGGGGGTACCCATGCCGTTTGTCTCACTGATTTTCATCCATATTGCCAGGACCCGACATGACATTAAACCCGCAAGCAGTTTTAAATGAGATTTTTTCCTTTAAAAATGACATTTGGTGCAGGGACTGTTCTAAACATGGGAAACACGCGTCACTTTACAGGCATACTATAGACACCCCCCAGGTACGATATTTAAAGGAATATTTCACTTTTTTTTTTTTTACTTTAAGCATCATTAAAATCACTGCTCCCGAAAAAACGGCCGTTTTTAAAAGTTTTTTTTGCATTGATACATGTCCCCTGGGGTAGGACCCGGGTCCCCAAACCCTTTTTAGGACAATACCATGCAAATTAGCCTTTAAAATGAGCACTTTTGATTTCGAACGTTCGAGTCCCATAGACGTCAATGGGGTTCTAACGTTCGTGCGAACTTTCGGTCCGTTCGCGGGTTCTGGTGCGAACCGAACCGGGGGGTGTTCGGCTCATCCCTAGCAGTAATCATTATACATTAAAATGATGTAATGTTATGTTGTTTCTCTGTTTTCTTGGGTTTTTTGTGTTTTTTTTTTGTTTTTTTTGTGATGTGATTTTTGTGTTTTCTTTCTTTTATTTTTTTTATTTTTTTTTTATTTCTAGCATCGGATAAGACTACTACTATATTCATTTCATGATTCATATATTGTAGGATATAAGAGGTAATAACATTTCTTGATTCTTGAATCTTAGTTCTTCCTTTTTTTTTTTTTTTAATGCTTGATATATCTTTTAAACTTCGTTTCTATTTATTGTATTTTATATGTTTCTTTTTTTCTACTCCAAATTCTTTTCTAATGTATCTTTTTTTTTTGTGCAAACATTCATCTCCCCATCACTCCTCTCCGCAGCCCACGCAGCCGTCTTCCACGTTAAAAATCCGCCTTCCAGATTCTCATTTTCCACTTTTACTCCCCCCCCCCCCCCCCCCCCGGATATTACTGACACACATTTGAAACCGTTAATCCTTCTCGCCTTTATTATTTATCTCTCGATAATGGCGTAACGTGATACAAAATAACCAGCGAAAGGTTCCAAATGAGCAGCTGGGATGGAGACGTTCTGTGAAAAAAAAACGCGGTTTCCCTGGTAACCGGGATACTCGGGAACGTCTGAAAATAGACGCTCCGACGCTCCACAAACTTTTCCTCGACTTTATTAATTCGCTCGGCAATTTCAGGATTTTTTTTTTTTCCCAATACGGATACATTTTAAGACGTGGCGAAATCCCGGGCCAATGTTTTTTTTGTTGTTTTTAATACAAGGATTTCAGCTTCCAAAGCCAGAGCGATCGACTGCTTAATATGACATTATTCTGAGGATTCCTGGAGGTCAGAGGTCAGCGGGGAGGAAAAGCCGGCGGGTGGATTAGGTAGCTGTGGAGTCTATTCAGACATCGAACGCGCGTGTCTCAGGAGATCGAATCTAATTCACCTCCCAATACCATTCCACCCTAATGGATCGAAGGTGAGCGGGGAGGAAATAGAGTGCGGGGTTGGGGAAGGAAAACCTTTAAAGGACAGCTCCACTTCCATTACAATTTATATTAGATATGGGATCGATTTTTTTAAAAGTCTCGTTATGAAAAATGTCATTTCAATCAGTTGGTGGTGACAGCCGAGTAACGAGATTTAGCTTTTGGTAATGTGGCCATTTCATGGAGTTCATGAAACACCAACAACACCAATAATTTTATTGATCCAGACAAATGATGGAGAAAGTATCTAATTGAAGTCAATGATCTCCCTTCATTGGGGTTTTAACAATGTAGCAAAAGGTACCTAACTGGAGTCAATGATCCCCCTTCATCAGGGCTTAAACAATGTAGCAAAAGGTATCTAAATGGACTCAATGATCCCCTTTCATTGGGGGTTCAACAATGTAGCAAAATGTATCTAAATGGACTCAACAATCCCCCTTCATTGGGGGTTCAACAATGTAGCAAAGGGTATCTAATTGAGTCAATGATCCTCCTTCAATGGGGGTTCAACATCTAAATGTATCAAAATGTATTTAAATGGACTCAATGATCCTCCTTCATTGAGGGTTCAACAATGTAGCAAAAGGTATCTACTTGGACTCAACGATCCCCCTTCATTGGGGGTTCAATGATGTAGCAAAAGGTATCGAATTGGAGTCAACGATCCCCCTTCAATGTGGATTCAACAATGTAGCAAAATGTATCTAAATGGTCTCAATGATCCCCCTTAATTGGGGTTTTAACAATGTAGCAAAAGGCATCTAATTGGAGTCAATTATCCTCCTTCAATGGGGGTTCAACAATGTAGCAAAATGTATCTAAATGGACTCAATTATCCTCCTTCATTGGGGGGATCAACAATGTAGCAAAATGTATCTAATTGGAGGCAATTATCTCCCTTCATCAGGGCTTAAATAATGTAGCAAAATGTATCTAAATGGACTGAATGACCCCTTTATTGGGGTTTAACAATGTAGCAAAAGGTATCTAAATGGACTGAATGACCCCCTTTATTGGGGTTTAACAATGTAGCAAAAGGTATCTAAATGGACTGAATGACCCCCTTTTCATTGGGTTCAACAATGTAGCAAAATGTATCTAACTGGAGGCAACAATTCCCCTTCATTGGGGTTCAACAATGTAGCAAAAAATGTCTAATTGGAGCCAATGATACTTCTTCATCAGAGCTTCAACAATGTAGCAAAAGGTATCCAAATGGAGCAAACAATGCCCTTTCATCAGGTCTTCAACAATGTGACAAAATATTGAAATAGTGCCAATAATTCCCCTTCATCTGGGTTAAAACAATGTAACAATAGTTATCTATTTGGAGTCAATGATCCCCTTCATTGAGGCTTCAACATGTAACAATAGGTAGTAACCACAGGTATCTAATAGGAGCCAATAGTCCCCCTTCATCAGACCTTCAACAATGTAGCGAAGGTATCTGATTGGAGAAAATGGCCACTCTTCATGGTGCCAACAATCCCCCTTCATCTGGATAAAAACAATGTGACAAAATACACTATATTACCAAAAGTATTGGGACGCCTGCCTTTACACGCACATGAACTTTAATGGCATCCCAGTCTTATGCCCCGTACACACGGTCGGACATTGATCGGACATTCCGACAACAAAATCCTAGGATTTTTTCTGACGGATGTTGGCTCAAACTTGTCTTGCATACACACGGTCACACAAAGTTGTCGGAAAATCCGATCATTCTGAACGCGGTGACGTAAAACACGTACGTCGGGACTATAAACGGGGCAGTAGCCTATAGCTTTCATCTCTTTATTTATTCTGAGCATGAGTGGCACTTTGTGCGTCGGATTTGTGTACACACGATAGGAATTTCCGACAAATTTTGTTGTCAGAAAATTTTATATCCTTCTCTCAAACTTTGTGTGTCGGAAAATCCGATGGAAAATGTGTGATGGAGCCCACACACGGTCGGAATTTCCGACAACAAGGTCCTATCACACATTTTCCATTGGAAAATCCGACCATGTGTACGGGGCATTAGTCCGTAGGGTTCAATATTGAGTTGGCCCCGCCCTTTGCAGCTATAATGGCTTCAACTCTTCTGGAAGGCCGTCCACAAGGTTTAGGAGGGTGTCTATGGGAATGTTTGACCATTCTTCCAGAAGCGCATTTGTGAGTTCAGACACTGATGTTGGACGAGAAGGCCCGGCTTGCAGTGTTCTATCAGATTGAGGTCAGGACTCTGTGTAGGCCAGTCAAGTTCCTCCACCCCAAACTCACTCATCCACTTGCTTTGTGCTCTGGTCCAAATCATTTGGTGGAGGGGGGATTAGGAGGATTATGGTGTGGGGTTGTTTTTCAGGGGTTGGGTTTGGCCCCTTAGTTCCAGTGAAGGGAACTCTTAAGGCCTCAGCATACCAAGACATTTTGGAGAACTTCATGGTCCCAACTTTGTGGGAACAGTTTGGGGACGGCCCCTTCCTGTTCCAACATGACTGCGCACCAGTGCACAAAGCAAGGTCCATAAAGACATGGATGAGTGAGTTTGGGGTGGAGGAACTTGACTGACCTGCACAGAGTCCTGACCTCAACCCGATAGAACACCTTTGGGATGAATTAGAGTGGAGACCGTGGACTTTATGGACCTTGCTTTGTGTACTGGTGTGCAGTCATGTTGGAACAGGAAGGGGCCGTCCCCAAACTGTTCCCACAAAGTTGGGAGCATGAAATTGTCCAAAATGAGGCGTCACAATACTTTTGGTAATATAGTGTGTGTATATATATATATATATATATATATATATATATATAGATAGATAGATAGATAGATAGATAGATAGATAGATAGATAGATAGATAGATATATATCTATATATAGATAGATAGATATATATATATATATATATATATATATATATATATATATATATATATATATATATATATCTATATAGATAGGTAGATTTTTATTTATTTTTATTTTTTTTTATTTTTTTAGCAGAGGTGCTATAGAATAAAATGATGGGTGTTGCAATTATTTATAATACACGGTATTTGCGCAGCGGTTTTTCAACCACATTTTTTTGGGGGGAAAGAATACACTTGAATTCATTTTATTGCACGCAAACACAATTTTTTGTTTATATATTAAATTTAAGACATATTACATATATTATATATTAAATATAAAAGATGATGTTACGCCCAGTAAATAGATACCTAACTTGTCAGGCTTTAAAATTTGCGCACACTTGTGGAATGGCGCCAAAGGCAGGCGTCACAATACTTTTGATAATATAGCGTATGTACGATGTCATTATAAAAATATATACAATGTGATTGGGGTAGATAAGATTCAGAAGAGGTCCAACGTTCTTCTACAAAGGTTCTTGCATACAGTTTACTTTTGACGTTGAAAACGAGGATTCCTATGGATACCAAAACTTTTGGTAATATAGTGTATGTTACATAAAGCTGGAGGCAACGATTGCCCTTAATGAGGGCTTCAACCATGTCACAAAAGGTATCTAACTGGACTCCAATCCAAGTTCCTGCACAGGAGTTGTTCTAATTCAGGGGTGTGCAAACTTTCCAAGCAAAGGGCCAGTTTATTGTCCTACAGACTTGAGGAGGGCCGGATTGTGGCCAGCAGGGGCAGAAAATGTCATGAGTGAGAATAAATATGGCCTTAGGGTTGGTGGACAATAGGAGTAGGAGTAGTGTCCCTATTAGTACCCTGTTTTCCCGAAAATAAGACCTAGCGTGATTGTCGGTGATGGTTGCAATATAAGCCCTACCCCCCCAAATAAGCCCTACCCTGTTTCCCCGAAAATAAGCCCTACCCTGAAAATAAGACCTACAAGGACTTTAACTAGGGCTTATTTGGGGGGTAGGGCTTATATTGCAGCCATCACCGACAATCACGCTAGGTCTTATTTTCGGGGAAACAGGGTAAGAAGAATAGTATCCCATCATTGGTATCGGTGGAAGGAATAGTGCCCCATTTTTGGTGTCAGTGGGAAGAATGGTGCCCCAAGGGCGGGATAAAGGCTAGAAAAGAGCCACATCTGGCCCTCGGGCCACAGTTTGGAGACCACTGTTCTAACGGAAAGACAAATGATTGGGAAATGGTGGATTTTCGGGGGGGGGACCGCGCCAGTGATGGTGGCCGAATGAAGACGTCTTCGTTTCAGGGCCGCTGCTTGATGTCAACCATAGAAAGAAAAAGGCCTTCACGATGAAACTTAAATAAAATATGCCGAATCCCCGAGGGGGGCCAGTAATGGGGCTTTGAATGATGGACCTGCTCTACGTAAAGCAACCCACTCCGGTGAAATGCGTTCGGTGTTTTAGACGCATGCAGGAATGCAAAAATAAATAAATAAATAATGAAGATGGATTTGTGAAATGCAGATGCCTCCCGAGGAGAAAGGAGCTCAGGTGTACCAATCCAGAACGCCAGGGGGGGGGGGGGGGGGGGGGAACGTCCCGGCGTATATCGCGGTGAATTTTTTCGCCGTTTGATGCTGATGCAGTCTCACACCTCATGATGCCTCGTGTCAAACATCTCCTCTTCTCTCTGCATGTGATTACCGGCGCGGTCTTTGCATGCGCGCCTGAAGATTCCTGCAGATTGAGGTCACAGCCCCCGTTTCAGCATCTTAAATGCCGGAATGGATAGACTTGACTGCGAGCGTAATTGACAAGCGCGGTCTTCAAGGGGTTGTGTCAGGAAGGGGGGAGGGGGGGGGGGGTGTGCGGCTTTAACTTGAGGTTTTTTCGAAGTGTCGGAAGTACACAGCAAGACACAAAAAAAAAAATTGTTTAAAAATGGATTTTGGATGGTTTATTATGCTAATCTTCGCTGTACGAGGCTTGAGCAAGGAGGCCTTCAGAAGATGAGAACCAAGACATGGTCATACGGGAAAGAGAACCGCTCTAATATATTCCTCGTGCTATACATAGGAACGCGATGGGGCTTGTGGATAGAACGAGGACGGTTTTAAAACTGAAGTTTAACTACTTCCCCACCGGGCCAATTCTGACATTTATCCCCTACATGTTAAAAAACTTTTTTTTTATTTGCTAGAAAATGATTTAGAATCCCTAAACATTTATATACAGTGGAACTTTGGTTGACGAGTAACGCGGTTAACGAGCGTTTTTGAAAGGCGAGCAACTTTTTTTTTTAAAATTCTGACTCGGTTTGCGAGTGTTGTCTCGCAAAACGAACAGAATTCAAGCAAATTGGCGGTGCAGTACCGCATTTGGCCAGAGGTGTGGGGGGGGCGCCGGTGACACTCGGAACGGTGCAGAGCCATTCGGAAATACTCGGAATGACTTGGAAATACTCGGAAACACTCGGAAATACTCTGTTCCCGAGTGTTTCCGAAGCCGTTCGGAAATACTCTGAATCACTCGCAATTACTCGGAAATACTCAGTTCCCGAGTGTTTCCGAGCCTTTCCGAGGGTTTCCGAGTTCAGCCGAGCTGTCCCCGAGTACAATGGAGCCTTGGTTTACGAGTAACGCGGTTAACGAGTGTTTTGAAAGGCAAGCAACTTTTTCTCCTTAAAATTCTGACTCGGTATGCGAGTGTTGTCTTGCAAAACGAGCAGAATTCAAGCTAATGGGGTGTGCAGTACCGCATTCGGCCAGAGGTGCGGGGGGGTGACACTCGAAACAGTTCAGAGCCGTTCGGAAATACTCGGAATGACTCGGAAACACTCGGAAACACTCAGAAATACTCTGTCCCCGAGTGTTTGCGAAGCCATTCGGAAATACACTGAATCACTCGGAAATACTCGGAAATACTCCGTTCCCGAGTGTTTCCGAGCCTTTCCGAGGGTTTCCGAGTTCAGCTGAGCTGTCCCCGAGTACAATGGAGCCTTGGTTTACGAGTAACGCGGTTAACGAGAGTTTTGAAAGACGAGCAACTTTTTTTTTATTCTGACTCGGTTTGCGAGTGTTGTCTCGCAAAACGAACAGAATTCAAGCAAATTGGCGGTGCAGTACCGCATTTGGCCAGAGGTGTGGGGGGGCGCCGGTGACACTCGGAACGGTGCAGAGCCATTCGGAAATACTCGGAATGACTTGGAAATACTCGGAAACACTCGGAAATACTCTGTTCCCGAGTGTTTCCGAAGCCATTCGGAAATACTCTGAATCACTCAGAAATACTTGGAAATACTCTGTACCCGAGTGTTTCCGAGCCTTTCCGAGTTCAGCCAAGCTTTCCATCGAGTACAATGTAACCTTGG